>DWAO01000354.1:0-27028 GCA_018230605.1 Heliconius congener
TATATATATATATATATATATATATATATATATATATATATATATATATATTAATCAATTATAAACTAGAGACGAGAAAGAGCGGTTAATTTCATTACGGCCATAAAATCGAGTGTGAGAATCGCTTTATATTCAATGCATTAGAATATCAAATTAGAACTAACATAAGATAACAGGAAATTCCTAAAAAGTGTTCGAGTAAACGTTTTCTTGAGCATTTTAATGTATTTAAAAGTTAATAAATTAAAAATTTAGATAGTTCATCATGGCTTAACGATTGGTTGCAGCTGCTGTGCCGTGGTTCCCACGTCGTATCCGTGATTTGGATAGATTTGCAAATCAAATCCTCTCTTACGGTGCTGAGCTTGATTCCGACCACCCTGGCTTCACTGACCCTGAGTACAGAGCTAGGAGGAAGTACTTCGCTGATATTGCCTATAATTATAAACACGGCCAACCCCTACCGCATGTCGATTACAGTCAGGAAGAAACTAAAACCTGGGGTATAGTGTTTAGAAAACTGACTGAGTTGTACCCAACACATGCTTGTAAGGAACATAACCACGTTTTCCCACTTTTAATTGAAAATTGTGGATACAGGGAGGATAATATACCACAATTAGAAGATGTGTCTAACTTCCTTAAAGGTAATTAATATGTAAATATCATTTAATATATTTTGGAAATTGGGCACAAAAAAATTCCCTTACCTATCTAGTTCTGCAGGAAAAAGCGTGAAGCTGTTCTTTTTTAAGTATTCTAAATAAAAAATCTGCAGCTGAAATAGAAAATAATCTGCTTATGTATATTTTCAGACTGTACTGGATTCACTCTTCGACCAGTGGCTGGCCTACTGTCCTCGAGAGACTTCCTCGCTGGCCTTGCCTTCCGCGTCTTCCACAGCACACAGTACATAAGGCATCACTCCCGTCCCTTATACACTCCTGAACCAGATGTGTGCCACGAGCTATTAGGACACGCCCCCTTGTTCGCTGATCCAGCCTTTGCTCAGTTTTCACAAGAAATCGGACTTGCCTCGTTGGGAGCACCAGATGATTTCATTGAAAAATTGGCCACTGTAAGTAGTTTCTAGAGCAATAAATCTGTTGCCTAAAAATAAATGTGCTATAAATACATGGAATTAAACCCACCACAATTGCGTGCACCCAACACTAAATCCGGCTTATTAGTGATACATACATAGTTGATATACCTTCTTCTTTTAAACATTATAAGTGAAATTCTAAAAAGCTTCTTTAAAAATAATAAAAAAGCAGCTTCATGTTTTCTCTTCCGTAGCAGGGTAGGAAGTAGGAACCTTGTGAACTACTAACCTCACTTCCTAATTGATAAATACTAACCATTAACATTATTATAACATATTTTTAGTGTTTCTGGTTCACCGTTGAATTTGGTTTATGCCGGCAAGAGGGCAAGCTAAAAGCATTTGGTGCTGGCCTCCTCTCGTCATTTGGGGAGCTTCAATATTGTCTCTCAGACAAACCAGAATTAAGAGAGTTCGAGCCAGAAGTGACAGGACTACAGAAATATCCCATTACTGAATACCAACCAATATACTTTGTGGCGAATAGCTTTGAAAATGCTAAAGAGAAAATGATGTAAGTCCCTTCAATTCTTTTAAATATGTAATCGTCGACCGTATGTTTGTTTGCGTCGACTTTAAGACGTGAAGCTCCTTACCTTAGACAATCTATTCCTTATTTCCTGCCACCTTTAGAATGATTCTAATGTTTTTATTAAAATATTTTTACATTTTTAGCAAATTCGCACAAACGATTCCTCGAGATTTCGGCGTCAGATATAACCCTTACACGCAAAGTATTGACATTCTGGATTCTCCACGACAAATGAAAGATCTTCTGAAGCAAATACATCAGGAAATGGAGCTGCTGGTCAGCACCATGGACAAATTGTAGACTATTTACTGCTCGGTTTCCAAGAGATGCGGATTCATATCCTGCTACTTTCAGATGTTTATTTGTTTTTCAAAAAAAAAGTATTTTTCTTTCCTAAATGTAGAAAACGCTTGAAAAATGTTTAAAATATTGTAGACTATTAGTTTGTAAAGAGTAGGCCCGGGTTATATTAGTGTACATAGTATGTAGTATATACTAAGATATATTAAGAAAACAGTATGATTTCAGTAGTTTTCGATATTGTAATAACGACAAAAAAGAAACAAATTCTGTAAAAGAATAATAGGCAAAAATTTATACAAATGAAAGTTTTTTTTATAGCTTTATTAATATAAATATATTATAGTATTGTAATTATTATTATTATTGTTGAAATAGGATATTATCCTTAACTTATATTATATAAGTAAATGATAATATTTTAATAAAATAAAAAATAAAATATAATCTGTGTATTTAATATAAATAAAACAACTTTTTAACCAACATAATATAATTATAAATTTGTACAGAAAAAAGAAAGTACCTAGTACTTGTCTTATCGAATATCACTATTTCTAATAAATGACAAGATGGAGATAAATGGTGGATACACCTTACAGTACTATGGAAATAAAATTTACAAGAATTATTATATATTATTTTAAAATACATTATATTTACAATATCTAAAAGATAAAGGAAAGCTTACAATATTTTTTTTTGCAATTATTAAATAAAATTATTTAAATATTGACGTGACTTTTCTACTTTAGTTTTAATAATGCAAAAAGAAAATTATATTCTTTTTTAAATATTAATGATACTTAAGAAAGTCAGAAAAAACTTAATTTCAACAACTACATTTAATTTCTTATTACATATATATATAAAATTAAATAATTCGAACATATATTATAACAAATATTTCTACAAAATTTACAAATCTCCTAAAGTTATTATTATATTGTATAACAATAAGAAATCCATTTCTATTACAGCCACCGCATCGATACTAAACAATTATAAAATTTTCTTTCTCATTTATTTACATTTGTCGATGTGCTTTTGAAACCTGATAGTGTGCTTATATAACAAATATACTGAATACTGGCCCTAAAGGCCAGTTTCGCCCCTGGCTGATAAAGTCCCGGACAGTCATATCTGCCAGACAAGCTATAATTTTTGGTTTCACAGGTCTTGAATAGCAATATCTAGTAGATACACATTTAACACATGCCTTCCATTATTAAATACAATATTGGTAATAAAAAAAGTAAGAAATCGTATGAATTGTTACCTTCTAATCGTTTATAATTGAGAAAACTATTCTTGTAAATATAAGAAACAGTTACGTTGTATTTTCATCCTTTATCTGTGAGATAGCATTAATTATAAGATAACTTAACTTAACTATAACTATCTGAAACTTTATTCATAACCGGTGAAACTGGCCCTTAGAATTATTATTTTAATAGAAATTATTAAAATGAGACCTAAATTCTTATTCATAACTGCCTGATAAGTTACTGTTAACTTAACATAACGTTAACGTAAAGGTAAGTGGCTGTTGAAATACGTGAAGTAAGTTAACAGTAAATTAAAAGTTAAATGAAGCTAGTTAATACATTTTCTAAGTTTAATTATTATTCGAAGAATTGAGGAATGTTTACACTAAAATTGAAAATGAGACATCAATATGTTTAAAAGTTATCTATGACTTTTTTACAGATATATTATTACTTTATATAGCGTTATATGATAAAATAAGTTTTATCATAAAAATTCTAGATAATTTTATATATCTAATGTTGGTATTATTACTTTTTATCACATGGTTCAACATGATTTAAAAATTTTTTTTTAAATGAACCTCTTTTCATCTGAATATTGATCGTGATAATGAAAAAGTGTGTTAATTTGGACTTGACTACGTTTTATCTACTCGCTTAAGTATTTATTCTTACTTAAAATACTAATTACGATTAAACATTACATGTTATCTAATGAAATATATTATTTTGGCACTATAACAAGATTCTATAGCGACACTAATATTGCTAGTTCTAAGCAAACGGCCCGTACACAAATGTCTGAACGAACGTATCACAGTTATTAAAAATAAATAAATAAATACAACTTTTTACAATATTATGGATAATTTTGCATCTTAAATAATTTATAAAAATAATATTATATATTTTATTAATCATAAAATTATAAATATAATTTACAAGTATGTGTAGGTTTTTAGTGATTTTATAAAATACCACTAAAACATGAGTTTTTTACTGTTCCAAAGATGTCATATGTAAATTTTTTGATTAATCTGGTTTATAAAAGACGATTTTTTTTATTAAATATAAGAAAAGTATATTCTTAAACAGTTTTCACATATTAACCTAATCATCAAAAAAATCACATGAAAAACAAATACCCACAAATGAAATGATTTTAAATTCTTTAAATTATAAAAACAAAAAAATATACTCTATGACTGAAATAAACTAGACATAACGAAGAATATCTACAAGAGGTATACAATAGTTTATAAAGAGACTTATCTAAAGGCAAGATTCAAGGGCAAGAATTATTTAGACCTCACTCTGCATACAGTGAATCGAGGAGTCTTCGGAGAGCTCATCCATCGAGGAATCCGTGAAAGAAGTGCCATCTGGAAATGATATTATCAAATATAAGATATTGAGTAATAAATATTATTTAGGACTTATAGAAGAATTCTATAGCTTATACTTTTTTAGGATTCACGCTGTATCCCGCCTGTAGCAGGGTAGGCAGAGGGAACCCAGTGCTTGGAGACTCCGCTCCCTACTTTCCGCCGAATTCAGGTATTGCGTGTTGTGAGGCGGAACTCAAAGCGAAGAAACGAAAATATTAAATATTTCATTTCCTCGAGTGGGAAACGAACCTCAACCGGGCTCTTTCAAATAAAACCGACGGGCATACATAGAATACTCTCAAATATAGAATGACCTCCATATTTGTATTCTTAAATGACTGCAACCGGTGTTCGATGTACATATAATACTTAGTGATAAATAAAATTATGTTATCAATTAAATACCAGTGTAATTACCTATCGGCACAAAAGGTGGTTTGTTCTGGAATGAATAAGTAAGGTGGAGGTTGATGGGCCGACCAAACCCCACCGGGTCTGCGTCGCGCGACATCGCTGTGGACAACGTGGGCTTATGAAACAGGGAAATGGCTGACAAAAATAATTTTATATTATGAACAGAAATTCGCATCGCTTATTCAACATCGCAAAACGCAGCGGGCAGCATATATTTATATTTTAAAATGTGTATAGAGTACATCTGTAAGTATTCTGTATACATTTTAGTAACTATTGTTTAAATAAATAAATTTAAATAAATAAATTCTAAGTGCGGAATAACATTTTAAAAGGGTTTAAAAATATATGCAGAAATGTTTTTTTTTACCTTGACTCTGTTTCCCTTTGCCAGTGTGCTGGTGTTTCTTTTGACGAGCTCGACTGTTCTGAAACCACACTTGAGTGACTCTCTTGCTTAGACCGGTGACTTGGGCAATTCTTTCCAGGTCCTGGCCATCAGGATTGGAGTCCAGCTGAAAATTCGCTTGGAGAACTTGCAACTGTTCTTCTGTGAACGTTGTTCTGACACGTTTCGCTTTGCTCTTGTGGTAGCCCTCTGAATCGCAACCATCTGTAATATCGAAATAGTGCTCCACTTGTTATACATACAATAAAATGGAAAAAAAACAAATAAATATTTAAACAACAAATTAATTCTTATATTTTAAAAGGTTAATTAAGGTCCGGAAATGATACTGCCTTGGACGAGGTGGCGATAATTTTTGATTTAGTACAATATACCTACTTAGTGTTTTACATTACTGAGTTGTTATTGATTAGGGCAAATAAAATATTATAAAAAAAATAAAGGTTATTCTCAAAATGTAAAAGGAAAAACGAGGTGAAATTAACATAATTACCATCAGATGATATAGATCCTCCATCAAGAGTTTCCAAGTAATGTGGCTTACAGAGTACTCTGTCTTCGTGTAACGCGAACTGCTCCCCCGTGGACAGCTGACGACCGCAGGCGTCGCACGCGAAGCAGGCCAAGTGGTACACCTGCTCCCGCGCCTTTCTCACCCAGTCCGACGAGGATATACCACGGCAGCACTTCGAACACTTCGCACCAAAACTCCTGGGAACCAAGTCAAAGTGCTCTCTAAAGGAAACAATATGAACTTCCGAATGAAACCCAATTAAGAACTGATTATAATTTCAAAATGGCTAGAGAAGACCTCACTCCAAGTGCGGCTATGATAAAATTATACATGTATTTTGAGCAGATGTTTTAAAAAGATAACATTTCAACTCTGCTCGTTCACTTCACACGCAACATACGTACTTTCGCCTGGCGGTCATAAATTTCGCAGCACTCTAGTTCTAGATAAAATTAAAAATATTGACGTAAGATAGCATTGATACCTATAACTCCATGTTAGGAACGGTGGGTATCTGCAAAAAAATGAGCACAGCGGTACAACTGGTAACTGATAATTTGAATTACAATATATTTTATAAAGTGTTCACAAAGGATTTTTTTTCTTTTTCTTTCATTACTTGTGAAATTAAATTATTTTTTGATAGTGTAAGCTTTATCTTATCTATTTTAAGTATTTCTCTTGGTGGCATGTTCTTAATATGTAATTTATTTTTATACGACAATGTTTCATTTTTGAACTTATTTTAATAAAATATCTATAATTATATTATCAAAGTTTATTTCTACGATATTAAAAACAAAAAGTTTTTATTTGTTATTAATACCGTCGTACAGTATTAATAATAACAAGCCGTCGTGGTGTAGGGCCACAAGGTGCGATTGCAACGCGACGGTTCTGGGTTCGATCAGCGCTCTAAGAAATTAAATATGTATTCACATTTATATTTTCATTTCTTCGCTCCGGTGTCGAGGTAAAAGCGCGGCGTTAAGTTCCGCCAGTCAACATGCGATGTCTCAAGAATTCGCCGGATAGTGAGGAATGGAAGAATGTTAATGGGAAAGGAGTGTACTGTGCTTGTGTCTACCAGACACCAGTCTACCAGAGCAAGAACATGAAATTATTAAGTATTAAATTTCCTCGAGTGGGAATCGAATCTACAACCGTCGCGTTTACAGCCGCACTCGTGCCCCAGCTCCATGAGAAATAAATGTAACAGAATATAAACTACTACTATAGCTTACGGAATATAAAGGTACAAATCTGTTATAGACTATGTTGCCAGAATATCTTCCTGGCTCCCAGGGGGAAGTTTTTATCCTTTCAAAAGAAAATACATTAATTGCGTAACCTAACACCGTATTTTGCCTTACCAATTACCTAAAATAAATCTCTTTTCAGTTTTCACTAAGTAATATTGCTCTGTCACCGATACCACAACTACGACACGATATTATCAATATTAATATAATATTAAAACTAATAACCGTTGCATTCTATAATTATAATATAAATATAAAATTTCTAAGACCCGATCAAACATGTGTATTTAATTAAGTAATTAAAATATCGACTCGACTCTCATACATATTATGAGATTGGAGATTATCTTAAATTTTATAGTTCTTTAGAAAAGATAAGATGGTTTTACTCGTAATTATGTATATATTTTTATGTTACTTAAAATGGTAATAATATTTCAGATCTTTCAGCTTTTATTTGTTAGCGTACCGTAGCGTTGTATTTATTTATTTTTAAAATTTTTTGTGTATTTTTTGTGAATGTCGTTGTTATTTGCAGTTAAGATATCGTCAAATTAGAGTGACACTTGCTAACAGGAGAGACAAAAAATGTTTTTTAAAAAACTATATAGTATATGTGTATTTTCAGATTTTGCCAATTTCGAAAATCTATTTGTTTTCTCTACTAAATGAAATAAAACAAAGGTCAATTTTGTAATATTTTTACATTATCGAATGGTATAAAAATGGACTTAACAAAACCAGATTTTGCACGTTTTACGACGTTTACTCTAACTCTAACGCACTCTAAGCCGACGATATACTAAGCGTTATCTTAGCCTCCGTATAATTATTGATTGTGGTAAAGTTAAAGTGAGCCTATTGTACAGACACTGTTCACTGTCAATAAGGTTAGTACTTAAGCGCAGTGGCAAAAGTGTGTGATAGTAAGTGACGATTTTTGATTCGATTTCCACTCGAGGGAATGAATGTGATTAACGCGGCGTGGAGCTCCGCCATTCAGCACACAATCCCTTGAAAAGTTGAAAAGAAGCTAGAATATAATATAAAGAGTGACTGACAGAGAACCCACAGATGAAACTACTTGAAGTTAGGTACTACTTAAACTTGAAAGTGTAGAGACGCAATACGAGTATATTACTCGAAATGTATTTGTTTTTTATATCTTAAAGTTCACGCAAACAAACTAACGGGCGATGACTAGTTAAAATATACAGATGCATACAAAAAAAACGTTTTACACCTTTAAAAGTTCCATGCCACAACACGCGAAGCATTTTTGGGCGATAACTATTGGTTTTCTTTAGAAAAATGTAAATTTCTGTTATCAGCTTTAATAGTTATCATTGAATTATTCAAATTATACTAGAAAATTTAAATCAAATAACTGAATCTACATATCGCGGCGTCTGAACGGTTTTGGTAATTGAATTATAATCAATTGATTATTATTATATATACATATATTGATACAAAATGTTTATAAGTTATCTTCCTCCGTATATATTTTAAATATTTTCATTTAATAGTATGTATTTATGTGTTTTTTTAATGTGTATGTATTTATGTGTTTTACACGTGGTTGTTGTAGTTGTACATACAATATTATGCAAGAATGAGTAAATAAAAATTGTACTATTTCTTTCATTGGTTGTGTTAAAGGTACTAATTGCTGCAACAAATTTAAGGTTAAGGTCGTAGTGGTGCTGATTTGACTGTAACCGTGACGGTTGTGGGTCCGATTCCCATTTGCGGAAATGAAATTATTCCCTTTCCTTTAAAAAGGCAAAGGGCGTAAACTGCCTCCTCCATTTCGAAAATATTACGGAAATTGGGGCACAGAGTGTCTTAACACTAAGTTTCCTCTACCTACCTAAAGAGTCAATGTGAGGGAAAACGAGTAAAGATTATATATTTGAAAAATAAGAATATCCTAAAATGATTTCAATTTTTATTATTTTTAGCTGCAACTTAAAACTACAAATTAAGTTGAAATACAGATTCGTAATAGGATTATTGGATTTCATTGTAACGTACTACGACCAATTAAAAATAAAAAAGTGTTTTGTCAAGCAAATCTGAAATATGAAATTATGAATTATAATTCAAAAGAGTACAGGGTAAATATATTATTTACATTTTCTAGCTCTTGTAAGAGACAAAGCACGGCGTTGAGATCTACGATTCAACACGCAATATGTCGAAAATTGAGTGGCAACCTGAGAACGAAATGACTTAGTACTAGTTATCTAAAGTTCGTTTATAGTCGACATATATAAAACGACAATTCCCGTCGGTTCAAAAGAAAGCTGCCAGAACTTAAAAAGCCAAAGTTCCAACCCAAACTCTCCAACACAATTACATTACCAATAAAACAATTAATTCCAAAAAACAAATAAAAAAAATCAAAAATATCCCAAAAAAAGGCACTTCCTTTCAAACGCCGCTTCGCGGGCGCATAACTCAGCCTTATCACCAGATTACATTTTGCGTTCCCCGTGACTTTACTTAATTAATTAAATACACTATACACCATTAACACGCTATCATATCACTCGATTCGCAACATTATATTATTTTTGTTTGTCATATTTTTTTTAACAGAAGCAATTTCGCTTATTGAGATGGATCTCGTTATCTGGAGGTACGCCTTCGATCAGCTACCGTATGATAATTTTAATGCTTCTAATAAATAAAGGTGTGTAAATTTTTTCAAATATTATACTTGTATGTTATATGTATATATTATAGATATATAAATATAGTTTTTTGTTTGATTTAAATGTGTTTGGTTTGTGAATAAATTTTGCGGTGAATTTGTTGATGGTGGTGGGATAAGAGTGGGTTTTTTAATTAAAAATGTTCTCGTCTTTCGTTTTGATATGTTGTTAGTGGTTTTGGATGCATTGGTCAATTTGTAAAGTAGCTTTTTGGTAGACCGTTATGGGAAAATGTTACTTTTCTCGAATGAATGAATAGTATGCTAGAAAATCAACATTTTCATGTCCTTATAATTTTTTTTGTAAATTTTAGCCGATGTTTCACACTGCAAACTGCAAAGATATCATGTTACCTAAAAGTAACATACCTATTTTTGGCAGAAATAAAAATTGTACATATCACTATGAACAATACAGCGTTCTACTCCGCGTGGTTTGGCAGAATGCTGTCGGTCAGTTATTCAGTAATAGAAAAGTTTTATAAATATAGATTTGAGCAGGTCAGGTGAAGTTTAGTATTCTTGCCTATCTTAGAAGCGCTTCCCCTGGCGACCTTATTGTATGCGAGATATCAAGAAGACATCAAGAAGCCAAAAAAATCCTTCCCCGGGCGGGGATCCCGCAACGATCACGCTTACACTCAGTCGCACTGCACCACAACGATCTCCGAACAATATTAAATTAATATTATCAAAAAATATTCCGTTCAAGATCTTATATATTTTTTATTATATTTTTCTATGAAATCGTCAAAAACGTAACATGATTTCTTTGTATTTTAGAAGCTCGTGTAGTTAAGTTTTGTACAAGCAAGTAATTTTACACGCAACTCATAAAATAGTTTAATTTTATATTTTAAACCTTATCATTATAATTGTTATTATGAAATTTATTTTGTTCGTTAAGTTATATATTTTTTTTATTACATATTTTAAATTAATATTTCATTTTGTTACTTTAATTAAAGCGTGCTATGTAATAAGTATTGGAGCCGGAGCTTGAATTAAAAGGATGAATTATTTTCATTTCGTTGCTGTGCTAACAGGACAAAATGCGGCGTTAAATTCCGCCAATCAACAGATAATGTCCCGAATATTGGCCGGGGCGTAGAGAATGGAGAGTCCACACTACACTGGCTTCCCTGCCTATCGAAATATAGTAGAATTTTGTTACAAATTAAAAGGCGTATGTGCGTTATAAGCGGTCTTTTAAGCCTTCTCTTGGATTGCAAGTTTAAGGTACTGTCCTGCTTCTCCTCCAATATGGGACACCTGTACGGTCATTCAATGGAACCATAATATTTTCGTCTTTTCCTCCTGGGTCCTCTACTAGACAAAGGCCTCTCCCAGGGTGCGCCAGAGCTCCCGATCCTCCGCCTTCCGCATCCAATAAACTGAGTCTTATATCAATCAACTAATCGCCATACACTTAAAAGTGAAAAATACTAATAGCAATAATAAATATTTTTTTCTAGGTTCAAGTTATCTCAGGTTTTAATATAAAATAGTAATTAGTACTTTATCTTAACTTGTATTGAAATGTGTCAGATATCACTTGTATTATTGATTCGTTACTATACATCGATAATATCATTTATTTCTGTCACTTTTATCCTTAGATATTTGGAATACAGTCTTGGAAACTGTCAAGTCTTTGTTATTAGTTTCACGCTATATCCCGTAAAGACAGGGATAGCTAGACGAAATCTGGGAACCTAATGTTAAGTTCCTTTCAAGTTACAGTCAGATCTGATCGATTAAATTAAAATAAGTTAATAGTAAAATAATATTGCCAAGAAGCAAGAGTGAGTTGTAAAAAAGATATGGAGATACCCGAGTTTATTGTACTGCAGAAAATTGGCGTAAAAAACGGTTGATAATAGTGCGCGACGCTAAAGAGGTATGCTCTGCGAATTAAGCGTGAAAGTGAAAAAAAAGAAGAAAAACTATATTGCCAAATTTCCCTTTCACCTCCACCAGGACATTGCTGGTTAAATCTGTTCTCGGTCTGTCTTCGGTCTAACTAGAAATGTAAATGACATTCAACAAAAATAAATTATATATTTTATTAATAAAACCTAGTCTTGTATAAAGTTAGACAATGCCCATAGACGCGTATAGTTAAATATAGCGAAAACAGTTTAAATACAAAAAAAACTTCTTCTCAATCAGAACTTCAACCCACTACCTGCTGAACCAACCACCACCAGCAACACCAGAGTGCAATTCCATGTGTAAAGCATTAATTGATACCATATTTATCCTATAAAGTCTCTTTGTATTTGCATTTCAAACTCGCGCAGCCCGACCCGACCGAGATAGTCCTATCAATACTTATTATCATTTTGTCGGCTGAATCAATTAAAGGCCTGCATAATAATTACTTTGGTGACGTATTAACAAGATTTAACACTCCGCTGTAATGAAGATGTTTTGGTTGTGGGATAAAGCATCGGGTTTGCTGTGTGGTGGGGGGAGGGGGGAGAGGTTAGTCTGGTGATGGGATCGACGGATGTGCAGGTAAGCTGTGGATTTATTGTAGATTTTCTGAATATTATTTGTTTTTAAAGTGGAAATTAATTGAAAATTAATTTATTTAAGGCGATTAAGCAAGGCAGTCGTGAGTTCAATTATTATTTGGGAAGTATTATTTTGATTTCCTCGCTCGCTTAGCAAAGAAATATGTCGGCATCTCGGAAATTAAGTGGAAAACGGAGAGCGCAGTGTCTTATCGCTAAGTTTGCTCTGTGTACTCTGAGAAACGTACAGTGTAAAGCATAAAAGGGGGTATTTTTTTATTTCATTTTGATCAAAGCGATATTAGACTGTTGTGATTAATTGCCAAGTAATTTATTTTGAAAAAAAGACTTGGAAAAAATTAAAAAAAATTTGAAGCTATTATGTACTTGAATTTTTGACTGTAAATGAATGTTGTGTATTTGATTCTCACAGGAGACTCTTTTTAAAACTACGATGCCACGGTGATTAATAAATAGAAAATATTCTAATACTCAGATTTGATTGGACTTGGACTTAAGTCAAGTATTTAATGATTTGAAATTAAATGTCTCCATAGCACGTGGAAAGTAGGAGTTGTTAGATTTAGATAAAAAATATCTTTTATTTTCGACATTTTAAATGAAACTTGTTATTGAACAGGATAATTAGCGTACACTTAGTATTCTAAATATAAAGTAGTATATTTAATATTATAAGTCCGACGTTCCGAACACTTTGCAGTAGTCCGTGGTCCACACACTTTACAGACTCTGTTTAGATCGACACTACATGAGATATGTAAAAAAAAATGTTACTATTCATACGTACAACAAAAGTAACTACACAAATAAACACAACAACTTATAACAACTAAGATTAAACACATCATTCATCAGTTCAACAGAGACCGAGCGGGTCTCGTTAAAAACTACCAATAGACCACTGTAACCCCAACCTGAACCCATCCAGCTATTTATCTCTGTTCGAAGTGACGTACGAAAATAAACATAATGTGGTAAGAAAACAATTAATAAAAACACAAAAAGGCAGCTACGCAATAACTCAATAACTGATAGCCAATTACGCTGACCATATAGAGGTATCAGTCACATAGGACTTCGTTGGCACTCTTATCCATTAACGCCTGAAGCGACTGACACTGTATCTTAAATTGTAAAAACAATATATTCCTCCTTCATTTTCGTCGAATTCTTGAAGCATTGCGTGTTGAGAGATGAAACTCATTGCCGCGATTGCCTCGTTCCAGCGCGAGAAACGGGAATCGAACCCGCAACTGCGTTTACACAGTCGCACATCTGAGCCTCCGCACCACGACCGGCGGGCCTGGCCGTTTGATATATAGCATCACTTAGTTTCACCACGCCTACGACGATGGGGCACAACTGGTCTATATAACTTTACTAAGTGAACAACCGACCTAAAGTGCCCGCGGTATGAATAAAACACATACATAATATTCCAATGAATCTTCTGTTGGTGTTTCTAAAACAAATAATTTAAATCATGTCGTCTACTAAAGGTCGTATAGATATGGAGTAAGAGGTAAGAAGGGGTAAAGAGGGGTACAGGCAATCAACGAGAGAAAATTTACGATGCGCTCGAGGCGGTCAGTTCAGGAGTTTGTCAACGGATAGAGGGCTATAGTGGAATTTTAATGATTATAGAACGTGTAATATTGTTATTGTAAGTGATTATTATTTAATCGATTTTAATATCGATTATGATATAAGTATAAAAAATGGAACTTATGTTGTAATTGTTGTTTAAATTACTTTACTTATGGCAATAAAGAACATTCTTTTAACCATTGAAAAAAATGGTCAAGTGCGATTCGGATTTACCTATCGAGAAATCTGTATAAGTTTAAGTTGTTGGTAATTGGGAAGTAACGTTTATTAAAGTTTAATATTAATTCTAACTTTATATCTGTATAAACTGTACAGACGGACAACAAAGTGGTTCTAGAAGAGTTCTGTTTTTTTTTCTTGAAAGAAACATTTATTACAATTTTTTTTATTAATAAACTAAGGGCACATAGTTAAGATGCTGATTTTTTCCTGACTTTATTACCTTTTCCCCGAAGTATAATTATACAAATTCATTAAAAAAATACTCTTAAACCTTTCATTTCTGGACTGATATTTAAAAATATATATATTTATACAAAACAAAAAAAAACTTATTGAGCAAGGCTTTATTTATAGATTACCAAAAATACACTACTGCTTAAACTAAATTAAATATAAAAAAAAAGCATTTTAATCATTTAATTTTATATATTTTAAACAATAATCTTTGTCCTAAATTAATGGATTTAATTGTAAATAATTCCACCATAATGCCTTCCATTTGCGATTTCGAGAATAATTTAAGAACCATCATTACTCTGATTTAGATAAGTGAATGGAGTATTTTTGGATATTATCGATTAAACATTTTCGAATTTACGTTGTATTCCGCGTATATCAGAGTAGACAGAGAGAACCTAGGGTTAAAATTCTTCGACCTCCGCTTTCCAAGCTGGCCAAGTTTAACGCCGCGCTTTGTCTTGTTACGCAGTTATTCAATTTACAGTGCTGCGATGTGTTACGTCATCTGACACGTTGTAACTCTAAAAGGCTACAAAATAAAGAACGTATGTCATCTATGTTATTGCAATAATTTTAACTATAAAAAATTTATATTATGATGTTTTGACGCCTTTTAAAATAAGACAAAATTAAAACAAATAATAAAATATATTTTATAAAAATTTTGTTTTTGTGAAATTATATTGACTTTATCTATGTGTAAGTAAGGACTAATATAGTTTCACGCACGTAGCAGGATAGGCAGAGGGAAGCTGGAAACTAATTGTTAAGTACTCCGATCCCATTAAGACACCTTCCCCTCCCTCTTTCCTCCGAATTTTGGAGACAGTACGAGTTGCGTGGCAGAGTTTAACGCCGCGCCTCATCACGTACCGAAGAAATGGAAATATTCAATATTTAATTTCCTCGCTCATCATCATCATCCTCACTCGAGGACATGATATATTTATTTCAATTTATATTTTCATACCTTCGCTCTGGTGTCAGGGCAAAGCGCAGCGTTGAGTTCCGCCACTCAACACTCAATGCCTCCAGATTTCGACGGAAAGTGGGGAATGGAGTGTCTCAACACTAGGTTCCCTCACCTACCCTGCTGGGTGCGGGATACAGCATGAAGCTGCCTAATGAAAGCAGATACAGCATGAAGCTGCATTGAGCTTCACTCTGATTTTAACAATGGAATCTCTGAACACTACGTTCCTCTCTGCCTTCATTGTTAAATAAGAGGAAACCTAAAACGTAAACCTACATCATTCACTTAAAATATGTTATAATCATGAAAAAAAAAGACAAATTATATAATAAAATCTATGTCTTACAATAACAAAAGCCTCAATACAGTATTAGCGATATGATTGCGCCGGCGCCGTATTGTTTAATATTCACGATCCACTACCAGACTTTATTTATACGACTATAGATTAATTAAACCGGGTACATGCCCCATTTACATAAGACATGGTGGTTGCATTTGGTGCCGAGTGTGGGCGAAACATCGCGTGTTGCTTTCATACAGCTTTTGTAATAGAACATTTTGCCTTTAAATTTTATTTTATACAATTTTTTTAAGTCTTGAATGTAATTCATTTGTTAGAAGTAATTAAGTTAGTGTTTGTTTTTTGTATGGATCCGGCTCGAAGGACCAATTTTTTAAAATTTTAAGTTTTTTGTTTGTTAGTTCATTTATTTAGTCAGTATTTCATTTTAAAGTAAAGAAACTAGAGCAATGAACTCGTCAAATTCACAGTTAAATGCATTATTTTAATGTTATAATTTAAACTAAATATAGAGAAATATTTTTTTTATTTTCTTCATATTATAATATGGGTAAACTAAAAAAGGATTATAATTTTGTATTTTGTTACTTTAAGTCTACACTCTGTATGAGATAATTTTTTAACTTCTTTCCTAAATATACAAAGAGTCGATTAAAAATAAATAACCCATTTGGATTTAAATGTGTATAGAATAAACTTAAGATAAAAAATTAAAACGTTTCAAAGTTGTTGAAGTTATCGTGTGGCGTTTAATTCTCACTAGAGGGAATGAATTGTTATCATTTCTTCGCTCTGGTAATAAGACATAGAATGGCGTTGATCTTTGCCACTCAACGCGCAATGTCTTGAAAATTAGTCGAAAAGTAAGAAATGCAATGTCCTAGCACTAGATTCTCACTGCCCAACCTTCTATGAGGGATAAAACGAATACTTTTCTGACAACTAAAAATATTATAACAACTAGATCACCTATAATATAAAGTGATTTTATCAAAATCCAAAATTGTAAAAAATATACTACAAACTATCTTAGCAAGATAAGATTTAGAAATGTTAATAATACACGCAAAAGCTATTCTATCAACTCGTAACTGTAATAGCTTATTGTATTGCAATTTATTCCTTCAATTCTCTTGGTGGAGACAGAGACTGTATTAAAATGGTTTTACTTGTGATATTATTTATTGGGCGACAAGCCATTTGATTTGAAAATTCTTTTATAGACGATAAATTATGTATGTATTTTAACGTCCTTTTTTTATTTAATTTTATTTTTTTACCTTCCCGTTGTATCCCTTACATGACGAGGTAGGTAGGTGGAACTTAGAATATTTATAGAAAATTTTAACATAAATTTAAGACACTTCCTTCCTCCTGCATTACTCTAACCGCAGGTTATATCAAAAAATTGACATGATATATATATAAAGCCTTTGTAGCTTTCCACGAAAAATAGATTTTCCGCCCAAGTTTCAGGAAATTGCAAGTGACGGAACTTAACGCCACGTTTCGCTTGCTAGAGCGAGGAAATGAAAACAATTCAATACGTTCCCCCAACTAGCAAATAAACATGTTATACGACCTCTACAGCTCCCGTGCAGTGATTGTTACTGCGGATCTCACTCAAGACAGTTTGTGTATTAAAACGTTGACGTTTACATAAACAAATTATTTAATTATAATTAGCGGCATTTAGTGCCACTTCAAAATATTCGAGTAGAACATTAGCGAGTTGTGTAATCTTTATTACTTTCACTGATTATAAAAATATATAATAATATCAAATTACAAGCTTATAAGCTTTCCCGAGCTTTGCCACAAATAATAAGCTTAAAAAAATCAACAATTTCCATAATCGGTTAAATAATCAACATCGTTAGCTGCGCAGGCGCATATAAATATCTCTCTGTAACGAGTGTTGGTCGCCGGCGGCTACCAATGTAATTGCTTTCAAATATATCATATTGTATTTTGTTTATTTAGCGCACCTTTTTGTTAGGTAGCGCCAACATGCCGCCTTGTATCCAATAACTGATATGGTTTTAATTGAAATTATTTTCTTTTATAATGCAATTTATTGGAGAATATGCAAGTTTTACGATTTTTACTCTCAACGCTACGCTTTTATCTATCGGAGTGGTAATTGAAAATAAATTAAATATAAGCTTACCCCTAAGTAGAGATCCAACCCATCATGTCCCATTGTAATTATAGATTTTTTAATAATTTTAATTTTCATATGCGCAAATTTAATTTGAACGCAAATATAATATTAGAAAAGGAGTAGATTCAAAGCAAGTAAAACAAAAAAATATAATACGATAAGTTCTTTATGAGTGACGATAATAAAGCAGGTTGGACATCTGATTATCACTAGAAAGAAAATTTATATGTGTTTAACACATTTGTCTTGTAGGTCCTATAAAATAAAGTATATGGCTGGGTCTCGTTATGTAACACGTTTTCGGTTGAGTAACGGAGTATCAAAAGGAGTACCGGGATACGATGCTTACAATCCTTAATTTTTTTTTATGATACCTTCAGTTTTTGAAATTGATAAGCTGACTGATGTAAGTGAGAATAAATAAACAATTTTCATGCTTGATTGTTTTTTTTAAATAACAAAATCTTTCAGGTTAACACAATAATTGCACTATAATGAGTGAGTTTCTACTTAATTACTTAATTAGATACTTAATTAGTGCACTAAGTGCACACACAATAATTGCACTATAATTAGTGAGTTTCTGTTCCCACTCGCACTTTGCCAATTATTGTGGAACTTTGCCCACAACCTTTATTGGAAGTTTGATACACCCCCGGTACCATATAAGTATATAGAGTTTCTTTTTCTTAGTCTGGCATAAGTCCCGGCTTTGGTTGCCAGAATCTGGCTTTCTCACTATTCAGGATTGTACGGTATTCCAAATTCTCAGTGATAAGCATATTTATTGACTTTCAAATCCTGCATCATGACATCCTGCCCTCGCTTTTCTATACACCTGAGGCGCATAACACCAGGGACATACATGAAAGAAAGTACCAAGTACCTTTCTATTGACGGCTGGCGCGCAACGTGATTATATCATCACAGGCAACGCTCTTGGAGCAAAAGCTGACGTAGAGACCTCTACGTCACGGATTCCGAGACTACCTCGAACGAATCAGACCGCCTTCTCATCCACTAGCCTCACATTAAAAAAAAACAAAGAAACTTGCCTCGACCAATAAAGCAATAATAGTCAATTATATCACAAATCTTCAACTCGTATCGTATCGTATCTCAGTAATAGGAGTAATATTTAAATAATTGATGAAAACACAGCTTAAACCACTTTAAAATCGAAGAGAAACAAAAAACGACGAACTATAGTACAATTTGGTTATAATTAACTGATCTCCAATTAGGTTTATAATGAGCAAAACACTGTGTTCCATAAAAGATGGGCCCAATCATATACTCCTCCAATAACTTTGAAACCACCAATAAACTAGCGACGAAATTTATGGCTTATTTGCTCAAATATTTAACTCAAACTGTGTTATTGGTACGTACTTTTATGTACATGTGCATTTGTCAAAATTAAGTATTTACATACATATTTTATTTATATAATAATTTAACAGTGTAAGCGTACATTTTAAAACGTACCATTATTTTTTTTGAGCTTCACGCATTATCCCAATATATAACGAAGAGACCAAGGATACCTAGTGTTAGGACACTGCGTTCCCCACGTTCCGTTGAATTTTTGAAGCATTACGTGATTAGTGCCAGAACTCAACGGTGTTCTTTTGCCTTGATAGCATGGCGAAGAATTGAAAATATTAATAAATAATAATCCAATTCGCCAAGTGAAATAGGAACCCACTACTGTCGCGATACAGCCACAAGCTCGTGCCCATGAGCCACGACGTACCATTAATTAGGTTAAACCAAGCGTTAGGCGCTAACAAAGCTGTCATAAATAACTGCTCGGCTTGACAGAGTGCGACTTATACGGCGGAGTATAAAATGTGATTTTAATATTAAAAATCTAAAATATAAAAGGATTTTTTTTTGGTTTTTAGTAATTTCTAACATTTTTACACTAAATAGATGTAGAATTTAGTGAACATATAATGTTTTTAAAATATTTTTACTAGGTCAAGTAGATTTCTAAGGAAACGAGAATTTGACCCACTAACCCTTTTCGAATAGTTGCATCATAATGAAACTTGGAAGTTGTTAGTAGCTAATGATTATATCATAGTGTGGTATCATCGAGCTGGTTTGATGGTGGTGATAAGAACTTAATAGAAGTACTGCTCAGAGTATATACCGGTAGATCCTCGAGCGCTGAATTTTGTACTTCTCAACTCAAAGTTACAGTTTTTTACACAATTGGAAAAAGAAACATAATAAAATTTTGTATATGCTATATATATTTATTATTAATTCATTCTATGTTTTTCTCCAGTTAGGGAAATTGCCTGTCAGGTGCACCTAAAATTGCATATTATCTAAGAACATCGAGTAAAACAATATTATTAAAAACATCACCATTCCCCTAAACTGGAACCAAATTCCTCCAGATCAGCTATCTCAATTACTCAACAATGACGTCACAAATTAAAAGACCGCCATACCTCCGCCTCACCAGCCTTCATAGCAACAAAAAGCCGTAATTATACTATGGTAAATAAAATATAAATAGTTGTTCAAGCGTGCCTCTTAATGCCAAGGATATCTCTACACTACATGTTCTATAGCCATACCCATACTCAAGTATCGTTCGTCGAGATCGCCGTTTGACACGCGCTGACCTATCGGTGAGATTGTGATACGCCCGTCCAAGATCATTTGGGAATCAATAGATTTTTAATAAACCATTTCTATATTTGGAGAGATCACTTTTTTATCTGTTTGTATGTCTTTACGTGTGATAGTGTGTTTGTTGTCAACAAGGCGTGTTGTCTTGGGTTTACTGCACAGTTTTATACAAATTTAAACTACATCTATTTGTTGGTTACATTTGTTTTGTAAAGTAGAGTATAAAAATAAAATTAAATCTGCCACACACTGAATTCCGCAAACAACAGGGTAAGCACAGGGAACCCAGTAAAGACGGTACGTTCCTCGTTGACTAAAGTAGAGCTTTTTAAAATTTTAAGTTATAAATTTAAATATGAGATTTCTCAGCGATGTAAAGGAATTTAAATTCACTTCGTCCTGGTGTAATTAAGTAGCCATAAACGTAGTCATGGCGAATGTCTTTACACTACCTGCTATACATATACAGGATACAGGGTAAATATAAAAAAATATATAACGAGTAATGCCAGAGTTCACCTTCATATACACAACATACGTATATCTCTTTATAGTAATGATTTATGAAGTTTCACTCGACCTCACGGCACCAATATCGCCAAAAGAGCCCGGCCACCACGACCAGCGGGGTGGTCGCGGCTTCACATTCGGCCGGCCGATTAAAATATATCGTTCCACGTCGCATCAACTTATGACAATCAAAATAAATGACAAATGAAAACGTTTTTTTAACGCAAGTCATTGCGTTCCTTACGCCAACATACCCCGTCGTCGCTTTGTGTACTAGAGACGAGGTTTTCAATAAAACCACTGGAAGGACAACGCACTCTGTTTTTTTTTGGGTTCGATATGGAGTTCCCACGCACCTGCTGTGCTGTGGCTAGTGATTGGCCCCGGATACGCCCGGATACATGAGTATTATTGCTTCTTCTAAACTGATATGGGGACTTTTGTTTTTTTTTTTTTAATTTATAATGCTAAAGTCAATGTTTTCAATTTTTATTTCAACCTAGAAAGTTCTTTAAAATTGGTCCAATAATTGATAAATTTCTATTCAATCGAATTTTGGGCAAATATATAGAGTAAAAAAATCCATTCTATGATTTTAGTATACATACCTAGAAAGTATGATTATATTATAAACTTAATACAAATAAATATTTCAAGGACACCGATTAGTAAACAGTAAGGACGCTGCAACTTCTATATTTATATTTTATACTATAAAAAACTACGTCGTTAAAGTTAATAAAATGATATATCAAAGTCATGGTTTCGAATCACAAATAAAACGAATACATCCTGTGAAATTGAAGACTACAAAACATACGTTTAATAAGTAGCAATGTGTGTTATACGTACACACATGATTATTTATTTTATCTTAACGGAAAGCAAATTACTAAAATTAAATGATTTCCCGATTGGGATCGAACCCACGACCGTCGTATTTACAGTCAGATGCTGCCTCATTACTTGCATACTACATACTTTAAATAATTTCGGTACACTTTAATGCAGCATCACGGCCACACAGCGAGTGGGTCACTATTCACCACATGCCAGCCCCAACTCCGACAAAGACCAGCTCTACATGACATCGGATGACTTAGGAATTTATACATCTATTCATACAGTACCTTTGACCTGTCCAAATTAAGTCTAATTTTTTAGATGGTAAATAAAAAAAACGATGGGGTAAAATAACAGTTTTTTTTTGGAGTAATATGATTTTTTTTTATTGTTAATTAGTTCTTTTTTTGTATTAGTTGTTGGTTATCAAAGAATGATGCTTAGTGATCTATCTGGGAAAATTCTGGTTCAAAAGTTTAAATCTCAAAATTGATCTTAACGTCTATAGAAATAACAAAAAAGGAATATAATTTTCAACAACTGATTTTCTGATCTCATTTTCTTCAAATATACCTATTAAATGAACATAAATAGATAATAACACATATATATAACAATAAATTAATAGAATATACGATAGACATTAACACATAGTGAACAAGAAGTGATTTTACAGTAATTTTAGTATTTATACACACAAAAATTAATATCATATAAAATATAAAAAAAACAAAAATCATATTAAAAAATAGCATAGCAATAAAAAACGAAAAAAATATAACTCACTTTGCATAATCTTGTTTACAATAGACCTGCCTGTCCCTGAGGAAGCAGGAAGGGTGTCTGTCGAGCTGCACTGCGCACACGCAGCATCTCAAGCAGCCTGTGTGCCACGCGCCGCCACCGACCTCTAGGAGGAAGCGATCAGCTATCGGCTCCCCGCAGGCACAGCAGGTACGATGCTCCGTCTGTATGGACATAAATAATTCATAAATAATATTGCACGGCGTTTAGTTACGCCAGTTAAAATGCTTTTAAGTGGAAAGTGTGGAACGAAGAACCTGGACAGTAGGTTCTCTTTGCCTGCTGTACGTAGATTCGTAAAGTTAAATATCCGGTATTAGTAGTCACTTGGAAACAACTAAGAATTGAGGAGGGAGTGTAATAAGTAGTTATTTCCAGGTCGCCACGCGGGCAAAGTCGCAGGTGAAATTGGTAGATAGGTTATAATAAAAGGTTTCGAAGACTTGGTAACATAAAGCACGACATTGAGCTTCTCAAATTTAATTGTTATGTAGGTACTGTAAATAAATCGCGTGAGCACAACAGAAAATTAACGAAAATTACAGAACAGAGTGACTTATCACTAAATTCTGCCTTTTGTCTTCCTATTAGTAGCTTTCTTCATTACTGAAGGTCGTATCCGTTCTGGTGGCAACTGGTGGCGTCCTTTTCTACCACACACACAATGTTCAGTTTGCCTTAAACTTTCAGTAATCTCTTCAAAGCTGTTCTGACGCCGTCAATCAATATCCCAGTCGGAATCGGCCTAGGTCTAAGTCTTCTACCGTCTACTCTTACCGACTCAATTGATTTGTCGATATTATGATATCTTTGTGAGCTGAGTTGTACATTTTGTAATGTCCTAACAAAAGCATTTCAGGTACACACACCACCACACGCAAAATAATGAGATAATAACAGCTACCATACTCCACGGTCCATACATTCATTTGTTGTAAGTATTGTAAATTCGAATCCGACATGTGTCGCACACAGGGGGTGTGACTGTTCGAGTGTAATCTAATAGAGGCGTTGCGTAAATATCACACACCCCAGCCCTTTGAATTATAACGAATTGATTAAATCTAATATTTGCTACGTGACGGAAATATAATATTTGTTTATTTGTTTGTTCGAACTTAAAATGTAGTATTTTTTATTAGTATGGAGTTCTGTTCTACTTTATGTTTTGTTACTTTCAGGCGTCACAGTTGAGAACAGTTTATTTCGATGTCGTCACAAAAAATGGAGAAAACATGGTGAAGATTAGGCGATTAAATATAGAGGAAGCAACTTAAAAGACTACACTGACAGTATTAATATAGGAGACCTAATTAGAAAGTCCACAATCTTAAGGACATTATATCATAAAATCTCTATGGTAAAACACAGTGTTAGTGTAATGTTTTTATTATTATTAAGTTTCGTGTTTTTTTGTTTCTCGTCTAGGTAACGTTTAGTTTGAGTAGTCATCTAGTTTGGTTTAGATTTTCGTTGATAGATTTTAGCTTCGCGCTGGATACTGCACAGAGGCAGAGAGGACCTGGAAACCTACTGTTAACAGTCCTTTTCCATTACGACACTTCCGTTCCTAACTTTCAACCGAAATCTTGAAGAATCGCGTTTTGTCTCGCTGAACTCAACGTCCCGCTTTGCCTCGTTACTAAAGCGAAGAAAGAAAAAACGAAATATTTCATTTCCTCGAGTGGAAAACGAACCCACAACCTATCGCGTTTACAGCTTCTATATTACAATGTACCTAAAATCCTAATATTTAAGTACAGACACGAAGGTATACCCGCAAATGAACTTTGACATCGTAATAAGATATATAATGTAATTAGTATGATTACTGAGCTGGTGGTAGCCGCCTCCTAATAATGTTTACTTTAGAAAGTCCAGTTTCTAAGTAGATACCTTCTAGTTATACACGAGTAGCTCAAGTAATATTCGATTTGGTTTCGATTTATAATTTCTAGTAAGTATATATTTCATATTAACATTTAAATGAAATTGTTTTAGAGAATATCGATACCAAAGTATTTTATGTTAATAAACACAGGGTCTGCAATTCGAGTCACATTAGGGCGAGTGAATCGTATTTATCTAGAGGTGCATAGCACGGCGTTGAGTGCTGCCATAAAACTTTGCTTCCACACTCTACTTAAGTCTCTGAAAAGGTGGAAAGTGAGAAAAGGAATGTCGCTTCAATGAAGTACGCTTGGTTGCCGCTTAGTCGCGTATTCCGCACAGGCAAAGGGCGAACCTGGTAACCTAGTATTAAGACACTCCGTTCCCTATTTTCCGCCGAAATCTTGAGGCAAGGCGCGGGGCGCGCGGTGTTATTTAATATTTTCATTTCCTTGCTCCATAACGAGTTCGTTTTTATTTCTATTGGGAATCGAACCTACAAGCGTCGCGTTTTAAAGCTACACTATTGTGCCCCTGTGCCATTACTGGCCTAGAACTAACATCATATAATTTAATATAACACTTCAAAATCAAATAAACACAACTTCACATATCATATATCCACTATAGAAATGAACGCAAAAACTCAAGCCATAGATAGATACCGTGTAAAAACGATTGAACTACCGTCAAGGGGTACAATGTCCCCTTACAAATTCAACACTCAATGACTGACTTGTAACACCCGGCAAATAATAACAAATAAAATAATATTAATGTTTAGAACCGCGCCTTACCCCAGCAGTGCGGTAATAAAATATACCGCAGTCAGTTCATATGTACGAGTATGTAAGGGACAAAGGATTTTGTGAACTATCGAAATGTGTATAACAAATTTCTTATATTGACACCTTAGTGGTTTTGTGTTTTTATTGGTGGCTTCGTGACGCTTGTGGGCTAGATTTCCACTAGGGATAATAAATTATATTGATTTAATCGCTCTGGTAAAACATGTGCTGAACCAGCACGGCGTTGAACTAGAGCTCAACGCCGTGCACGCTGGTGTCCTACCATAACTCGGCGTTGACCTCTGCTAAAGCTTTTTACCATTAGTTACCCTCTGCGTACCCTGCTATATGCGGGATAAAGTTTGAAACTAAATAAAAAAAATTGATTGATAGTGAATATGGTCGGATAAATATAGTTTAGTATTATTATTTTTAATTCTTGTAACTTACTATCAAACAAAACATTTATAGCTCACCAACACCAATAGGCATTTAATTGATCATTAAATTCTTATAAACACCCGCACTAATAGCGATTAATGCTAAATGACATCTCAGAGTGTGGCCCAACGGTTACAGGATAACAAAAGGTGCGACAACAAAACAATCAACGCTACCTAAACAAATGTTGACACAGTTTAAGTAAAAAAGATACTCCTTTATATGTATTTGCATAATTTTAGACAAACCCCTTTTAAATGACGCGTTAAATACTTCTTAACAACATTATTATACAAGAGTAGGTTGTATGTCATAGAAACATTAGTCGACGGGAGGCGCCACCGGGGCGCCTTTTCGATGTCTTCATTTTTTTTAACTCCACCGTACTTGTAACAAATGTATAGTGTTAAAATCCGATCGAGATATTATCCGTTAGAAATATTGCGTGTTTAACGGAACCCAACGCCGCGATTTGTCTTACTACTTTAATTTTGCGTATCTCCTTAAAAAATAGGTAATTATCTGTAAATTTCTTGTTTTAGCTTCACTCTGTTTCCCACATTCCACTCAATTTTCCGTACATTCCGTTTTAAGTGGCAAAATTCAACCCGTAACCACCCGTTTCCACTTCCAACTACAGCAGCAAGCAAATTAAAAAACGTCATAGCCCCAATTGAGAATCGAATCCAAAACTGTCACCTTTAAAGACAAACCATCAACCAGTATCACACCCAAAAAATCTAATTCAAAACCCATAATACACTACCTAGTCTCAAATCAATAAATAATATTAACACTATAAACTGCAAAACATATGGATATTGATGCGGTAGATCATTTACAAAAGTTGTCACTTCAAAATGATGGCTCAGTCACAATGGGTTTAACATTGGTATCTAATAACGGTTAAATAACAATGGATGTTGCAAGTAGCGACGGTATTGTACTATTTGGGCGTGACGGCTGTGAATGGGAATGGAGATTTAGTGTCGGGACTCTCTTTTGTTCGTTGAGTGTCCGGGAATCGGGTTTTTTCTTGATAAAATAATTGTAAGATGTTAGTAAGTTAGTGCTAAGATTATTGTAATAGTGTTATATATATATATATATATATATATATATATATATATATATATAT
>DWAO01000355.1:0-27022 GCA_018230605.1 Heliconius congener
AGTAGTTTGTGGAAACTTGATTGGTATGTGTACTATTTTTGTGTGTTATTAGAATGTACTGTATGTTTCCCTTAAAAAAAAATAAAAAAAATAAAAAAAATAAAAAATATATTTTTTTTATAATACCAGCAGCTATGCTTATTAATGTATATTTGACGACAAAAAAAAAATATATCAATAAATCAATATTTACTTGTAGTGAGCTTCAACAAGATCTCTGGCAAACACTTTGTTGGCGCCCACACCGCAGTAGTAGGGGCCCTGTGGTGGGGGACAGCCGCCGGGCGGCCAGCCGAAGGGTCGCAGGTCCGAATCCAAGAGAATGTACTCCTGTTCAATGCCGAACCAGGGCTCGTCCTCCTTGCAATTATCGTACGCCTCCTCGCATTTCACGCGATGATTGCTCTCTGGAATTTTGTTTAACTTATTAAATTAACCATAACCATTTAAAAAAAAGGAATTTATTACGTAATTGTGTTTCTATAATATCAGCCTGAATTGTTTTAAAGCTTCACGCTATAAAAATCGAGACTCTCCACTACATCTAATTTTCGGGACACAGCGAGAAAATCAAAATAATTCATTCTATGAAGCGTAAATCGAACCAACAACCGCCATGTTTACAGTGAGAGGCTGTGCCGCTTCGCCGAGACAACCAATTAAATTATTATTTTAAGATGGCAAAACAAGCAAACCAGAATCGTGCAAAATCTTTCTTATCTCGTTATCAAGTAAAAAAAAATCTAATGGTGTGACTACTTAACTAAGAGCCCTTAGTGGGCTCCCCACGGATGATAAAAAAATATAAATATTAAACAATAAGCCACCTGTAGGCTGGTGATTATATTTGAAGGTATCGCACATGACGAGGATGTGGTTCCCGCGGCGGAAGGGGTCCTTGTAGATTGCACGAGGGATCAGGTATGTGTCAGAGTTACTGCCCTCGGCCTGGCCAGTCGAGCTGCCGTCGAAGTTCCACTCGGGCAAATCTATAAGTAAACATAATAATTAGTCAATCATTTTATTATTTATTTGCCTTGATTTTTATATATATATATATAGCCTTGATTTTTATATATATATATATATATATATATATATATATATATATATATATATATATATCATTCTCTTTTCATACAAAGAAGAGTATTAACCCTCTATATAAGGTACTGTATGAAGTAAAGCAACTAAGGTAGTAGCGTTTGTTTCTAATATATGTTGGTAGGTTATTATACTATAATAGTAAATAATACTGTGGATAACTAAACTGAGCCTACTTAGATAAAACTTTTTTTTTCTATACCACGAAGATAGAGCGAGACACATGTACCTATATATAAACAATGGCCTAAAGTTATTATTGAACTGCATCGTAATTTTATATTATTTTTTTCAGCTTTTCGCTGTATCTGGAGCGGGGTAGGCACTTGGAACCTAGTGTTAAGACACTCCGTTTCCCACTTTTCACCGGGTGAGGCGAGTGGCGAAATCCAACGCCGCATTTAGTCTTCTCCTGAGTTAGGATCAAACCCACAACCGTCGCGTTTACACACCCGCTTGTGCCACTGTGCCACGGCTGCCTCATGTTATTTATTACTCTAATTTTATTTACTTATCTACGTTATATACAATAATGCTAGATACGCCTACGGATAGGATGACAGAATATGCATTCATCATACACGCAGTGTTAGTTACAGTGCAAGTTTAATGTTCCCACAAAAAAATAACCTAAAGATAACAAACTCTTTAAACCTTTGTTTCCCGTCAGTCGTTCAGAAATAGAATATTAAAAGGATTTTAGGAATTTAACGGAGATTCAGGAGTGCCAGTCGTGGCGCAGGGGCACAAAGTGTAACTATAAACGCGACAGGTCGTGGACTCGATTCCCATTCAAGGAAATGAAATATTTATATTTCTATTTCTTCGCTTTGGTGTTGAGGCACAGCTGATAGCGTTCTTCGATTTCCGCCAAATTCTGGAGACATTGCGGGTTGAGTGGCGGAACCCAACGCCGAGCCTCGAACCAGAGAGAATAAATAAAAATAATAATTAACTGCCTCGAGTGGGGATTGAACCAACAACCATCGCATTACAGTCATGCCTTTGGGCCCCAGCGCCACGAAGGCCTCTACGGAGAACAACGGAGCTTCATAATATGGTATACAAATATGAACTTCAATTTCTATAGAGAATCTATAGTTGGAATGTTGAAGCGCGCCAAACCGAATAATATTGTAAATGTAATTTTATACGTAAATGCAATACATGTGGAATATTCTCTGAAGAAACGGAAAACTACTTCGTACAACCATACATTCGTATAACTGATTATAAAGTATTTTATTACCGTTGCACAGATAATAAATAGTAAACAATGTTATTTATTTAAATTATATTTTGACTAAGGTAATAAAACATACATCTAAATCAAAATTATGTATTAACAATCCTATTTTATAAAAATCTATTATTATTTTGTGATTATTACTAATTATACGAATAAATAATAATATAAGAAGAAACTAGCAAACTAATAAATATCGAAGTACAATAATAAGAAGTAATAATTAATTAATCAATATTTAATTACCAACAAGCTACCACCAGTGCTAGTATCTACGTACAAAAAGTGTAGATACATTTGTACGATTGCTGGGGAGTATATTAGAAGGAAACCTTTTAAGTTTTCATCAAAGCTATTCCTGTCGATGTTCCTCTTGCATTGTACATCAAACACACGTTCCAGATCCGTCGGGAAAACGTATGGGAACGTGTAATTCCCCTCGTACGTACCGTGCAACGAGTTCCTGAGATTTTGATTGTACTCGTCGTTTATCTTGTCTAAGAGCCGTGTTAGTTTATCTATAATCGAGATGTGCGGTTAGGATGTTCCTGGACATGGTGGGATATTGAGGTATCCAAATGGTTGTTAATATTTAATTTCTCTAGTCTATATGGACGGTTTCTAAGAGGCGCATGTTCAAATCCAGCTACGTTCAATTATACAAGTTCCTTCAACCGGCACCCAAAGCCAAAAATAGACAAACGAAATACTATCATTCAATTGAATTTAACGTACAAAAAAAACCGTAAATCCACAAAGAATTAGTATAATATAATTAACATCAAAACAATAGTAACAATCACAATACAATACAATACAATATCAGTCACACGGGCATTCCTAGCACTGGCATCTAAATGTTAACGGTTTGTATCTACAATACGAGTACGTACTATACTTAGGTATTGTTCGTTGTTTACAAATAAAACGTTGGAGGCCGCGAAATTATGCGAATAACGCTAATTACTGTGTTTAATGCGGATGTATTAAATACACGGTGTAATGTGTTATATTTCATGGTATTTTAGTTAGATATACATATCTATATGTATATTAGTTAGTTAGGTGTATAGTGGAATACGACTGTGGGTGACGAGTTGGTGGCAATTTAATACTGTACCATCGTTAACTTTAATATAACAGTTAATTTTTTTTTATGAACGTTCACGTTTTACGGTCGCTTGTTTTGTTATATTCAAATGTGACCATTTTAGCTCTGTAATGTAATATGATAATTTTTATGTGTATTATTTTTGTTGAATTGTTAATAGGAATCTCGAAAAAGCTTGAAGCTATAAAGAATTTTTTTTTCAATCAGCTAAAACGTAATCTTACCCACAAAAGTAAAGGCAACTAACGTTGTGACAAGACTATTCTATACTTTTCAGCCCAATTCTCATCGCGCGTTGGTGGAACTCAACGCTTCGCTTTGACTTTTATTGATTTAATTATTAAGATTTTGTTTCCAGTTTATTTGTAATGCAAATAAACATTACAAATTATATATTCTCTAATAAACTAACACAAAAATATGGGCAATCTTCATAATTCTTTATCTAAATGACTTGATTCGATAACATAACCAGCCAGTGAGCCACTGGTGTGTAATCAAATTGCACTATTTGCGTAGTTAAAAAGTTAATAGACAAGCGCACTACGTGATAAATACAATGGAATTATTTACAATGGAGATAGATACAAACCAGTTATTTATTTTGTTATTGTTATTATAATGTTAGGTTGCTTTGAATATTTTTTTTTTGCTAAAGTTTAATACTTTAGCATAAATAGAGATAAAAAGGAAGAGGTTAGTATGAAATCGTATTTATCAATTTATTATTTTTTCTTTTCCAATTTCTCTTTTTATTTTATTAAGCGACTGTCCTCTAACCTGAATGTCTCATTCAATCTCTCTATATAGATGGATGGATAATTGCACCTTAGGCTCTGGACATTATCTTTAATGCAAAATCAATCACATTACAGCACTCCAAAGCAAGAAATTCCGTTGAATTTCTATACTGAGTACCAAATTCCGTATAAAATTATTTTTGTTATGGAATTATTAAGTTACTAACCTATTAATTATATGCAGTTATTTTTATGCAATCATCAATCTGTATTATCTGTATTGTTTATAAACAGAGTAAAAAGTCTTAGAAAAATAGACAGCTTATTGTACATCTAGTTCAAAATTGAATAAATAGCTGAAAAAAAATATTGTGTTGAATTGAAATTTTGAAAATACAAAAAAATGTAAAATTTACCTTTAGGTTTCTTGGGAATGAAGGTCAAAGTGCGGTCCTTGCATCTCAAGTGTTCACCAGTGCCGTCTATCCATACGTAGGTGGCCTGGATGCGGTCAACGGGCAACGGCAGGTCGTTGTAGCGACCCAACAATGTCTTGGATAATACTGCGTTTGGAGAGTTCGTCAGGACTGGCCCTGACAGAATCTTTGGGTTATCTGTAAAACAATTATTCATTTAAAATGTTTGGTTTTTTTAAAAATTTTATTATTGTTGAATCTGTAGTCTCTACTTATTACATTTATTTAACAATTATGTTTTCATTGAAATAATTTCCTTTTAATTTTGATTTCGTATTTGATTATTTAATACGTTTATAAAAAGTTACTATATTAAAACTTTCAAACTAACCTCTACGACGATCGATGATATTACTTGTCATTGTCATGATGACATAACACAAATTATAGAAGTAAATAGAAATATATTTATATCAATAATAATTTTATCTCTGACTGTGTCCCATTTACACCGTGAATCGTTATATCGAGAACATAAATGAAGCCGGGAAAATAAATACCTATTTTTTATATAATTTTACAACGAATTTTGATAATTAAACAAATACATGATAACTACAAAATCTCATAAAATGATAAATTTCCGAATTTTGACATTTAAGAAATACATGAATGAATGTTTTGACGTTTTTATTTTGGGAATTTCAGTATATAAAGTCAATGAACAAGTAGAACAGGTAAAAAATAAAGAACGAATGATATGTTTGTCCAGCTCTTACCTTCTATTTTAACGAGGCCTGAGTCAGCCATTTTGTGGATTTTTAATTAACCTGAAACAAGCAAAGACAATTATGAGAAAACGGAAATAGTAAAAGAATAAAAATATATTTTACACAAAATAGATTAATACTTAAAAAAAGCTATGAATTCGCCAGTAAGATACATATGTATAATATGAAAAAAGTAAAACACATTTTGGAAATCGTTTTAAAATGTAATAAAAAATATTGAATTCTATACATGCTAAAACCATCTTAAATTCAAAATAGTAAAATATATTACGATAAATAGATTTCCTTGACATTTGCGAGTGAACGATAAAATAATCAAAATAACTATATATGTTGAACATAGTTATTATATTAATAACTAATCAAACTATTATATTTTATATATCGGTTTACAATTTCGTACTTTTTAAGACCAACATTTTTTCACTACTTTATTAAAAAAGCAAGCTGTTTTAGTTTCTGAAATAGTTATGAAAGTAGGTAGTAAGAACGCGCAGCCACTATACCACTATACATTATGTATTTCTCTTAATTAGCGTGATAAAAAGGTACAAATCCGTGAATAAGGCATTTTCTTTTTTAGCTTCACGCTGTATCCCGCATATAACAGAATAGGCACGGAGTATATTGTCAAGACGAGCGATTCATCACTTTTCCCTTAAATTTAAGGCATGACGGGTTTGCGAAACTTAACGCCGCAGTTATACATATATTTCTAATCCGTATCTTACTTGCGCAACAGTAAATTCTATTTTATTGGTATGTCTTATTAAAAAAACTGAACCGCTACTCAGCTGTTTAGAACGTGCCTATCATAAACTTTGGCCTTGGCTAAAGAAATAGGTTTTACATTCAATATTGTATTTACGTATTACTTTTGCGTTTTAATATTATTAACGATCTAATGAATATATAAATTATATTATCTATAAACGCAGGTGGATTCAAGGTTTTTTTGATTTTACAAAAAAATTTTATATATATGACAAAACAATAAAATATTTATGACAATTCTAAAAACGTCCACAGAAGACTTAAATAATCTTAAATGTAAATGAAGGAATGAATAATGAATTAAGAAGGAATATCTAAATTTATTTTAAAGGAGAATCTATTGTTTATTTAAAAGAGAATGTCTCTAATTTTAGATAACTTTCAATTTCTTCACGTAGCTAGGGGTCACGTTCACGGGCGTCACGGTCAGGTGAGCACTACGGCGTGTCTAGACATTGAATAGACAAAAAAACGTAAACAAACAAACGATTATATTACACTCGTCGTGATAAGCCCACGCGTGTTTGTCCGTATTTTTATTAATGTTGTTTTGTTTACTGCATTATGTGAGTAAGTTTATTTTTCATTTCCTCGCTTTGGTAAGGGTAAGTGTGGTGTTGAGTCCCGCAACTTACTTGAAGGTCCTTTATATATAAATAAATATAATAACAAAAGCGTACAGGGGAACTAGAAGGTAGTCTAGTGTAGAAAACTTATACATGCGAGCATGTACCTACAATATTAAAAATAACTTTACAATGAATGATTTTAATATATCGCAATATCTACACTTCCGTTGCAATGGTCGTTGCATTATAATAATTCAATTTTATTTGCTAATAATATAATATTGATATTTAATGTTTCACGTACGTGACAAATGTATAAAACTAATATGTGGATATTATTTTTTCAGCTTCACGCTTAAGCCAAGACAGGAAGCGATAATCTATTGTATCCCGTTTATTGCAGGGTAGTCAGAGGGAACCTGGGAGCCTAATTTTAAAACACTCCGTTCTCCACTAAGACAATACCGTACCCCACTTTCCGCCGGATTTTTAAGGCATTGAGTGTTGTCAGAGCGAAGAAAAAAATATGAAATATTTCATTTCCTCGAGTGGGAGTCGAAGCCACAACCGTCGCTAAATATTTATAATAGCAATTCTACAGTACTCGACATTCCCTAGCGTAAGAGATGACAAACGCTCTTTACTATAAAGCAATGATTGATAACACTACACAATTGTAAATAAACTGGGCCCTTGACACAGCCCACAAGGCATTGGACGCGAGGGTATTGGCTTTGGGCCAACTGGTGTTGAAGCTGGCACCTCGCACTCGACGGCGTACCGGAAAGTTTACTATGTTGTAATGAAAATTAATATTAGCAGCAAAATAGAAATTTACCTTAAATAGAAATTGACGGACTATTTCCTGTATATAATTCTATTATAATATTTTATTTAGATCAGTTTGTATATAAACATAATTAAAAATAAGGTTAAAATTAATGTATATAGTATCTATATATTTTTTAGCGTCACGGTGTTCCACCACAGTCGACGGACAGAGGCTGAGACACTCCGCTCTCCACTTCCCATCAGAATTGTAGACATTGCATGAAGAGCAGCGGAACTGAACGCCGCACATGTATTTTTCTATTCTATTTTTAGTCACAGGAAACTCCCAAAGATTACACGGTTAATTACAACTCGGCATAACAAAGCAGCGTGCCAATACGACCCGCTAAACATTATGTCATTGTAAATTAGCTAACTCGTCGCCTCGTATCAATGCCAAGAACATCAATAGCACTAGTAGAACGTGTCAGTGAAAATGCTGGTTTTAATGAAATTAAGTTTGTTGTGGCGCAATTGGAGTGTATACGCGATGGTTGTAGGTTCGATTCTCAATCAATATTTTTTTTGGGAGGAACGTTTGGTACTAGATCATTTTTGTCTATCCTGTTATATACGGAAAGAAGCGGGAAAATAAACAACATAAAAATATATTTTTTTTTTAATTTTTTTTTGTTAGTTTCCTATTGTTTTTTACCTAACTTTTTTCTATAACTATAAAAACTATTCAACTTTTTTCATATAATTTCAACATCCAACAGTGAATATGGTGCAGACTACAAATATAAATGAATATCCACAGATGAATAATTCAATCATTCTTGTTGCTCCGGAAATAGAAACGGATATCAACGATCTATCAATACTTGACCTAATAAATCCCCTAAATTCTAAACTATTATAGATGAAACTAAAAAGAAATGGAAAACAATGCTTACGAATTAAGTTTTTATGTCTTAAAGAAAAACAAGGAAAGAGTAGAGTCATAAGAGTGTGACTATAAAGGGGACGGTTGTGGGTTCGTTTCCCACACAGAGAAAGGAAACGTATAAGCCGTTTATTTTGTGAACTTGCCCAAAAAAGAGACAAATTATTGAAATACCAAGTTCAAGTCAAGCTCCCTCTATGGCGGAGTTTAACGCCGTGACACTAAGTTAAATAAGTAATTCCAACTATTTATTAACTATAAACTTCATAAACTAAACATTTATTCACTGTCAATTTGCCGTAATAGCCTAGGTTTGTGGTACAAGCAACTAAGCTTTCTCTGTAACTTTAATGTATTTCGCTACAGTTTACTTAATTAATAGATGCTTTAGTTGCGTCGCCCATCAACTTGTACTGTGGTTAGGTACGGACGGACGGATACCTATTATATGATACACTATAGATCTAGCTAGTTATTTATCAAGTGTAGGTATATATGTAAGAATGTTAAATAAGGCAATTCTCATTAAAAAATGTTTAAAATATATTAATTTTAATTTTTTTTTTTATATAACAATGTTTCTTTTTTAAATACCGAATAAATTAAAAATACTTTAAAACAACCTAAGAGGAAAACTGAAAATGATATCTATCTACAAATTATATTTTTGGTTTTCATTCCGTTCCGTTTTCATTGCGTGTTGAGTGGTGAAACTCAATGACGTGCTTCATTGATGTCTTATTTAGCAGAATGAGGCAATAAAAACAATAGGTTCCTCCGAATGAGAAACAAACCCACAACCGTCGCGTTTAATCACTGCGCCACGACGGCTATATGCAATTTTACGTGGGATTTAGTAAATATGACATGACTTTAGAGCGTCTCGAGACGTGCAATTTTCCAGTGCCGGATCAACAGATTAATGTTGCTAGTATTAAATATTAAATATAGACTACGATTACGTTATGTAAGAGATTGCAATTTTGAAAAATTTACCGACTTTAACTAAATAACTAAAATACTTATATTTTGTATATTTGTGTTGTTATTTTTAGTTTTATTATATAATAAAAAGAATATAAAAAAATTACAAACTTGCTTACAAATAATAACGTATTCAATCATACCTACTTACCTATATAATATTACACCTTTAAACCAGTATTATAGATGAGAGTCACGTATTATACATATTTAATGAGACGTGATAATAAGACGCAATCGTTCGTACATAATCGAGTAAAGGCTTAATTTTCCAGTTAAATTATTATATTGACTAGATCTATAATAATATTATGATACAAATTCATTCAAGAAAAAAAAATAAACAATTTAGATTTGTTTAATTAATATTCTAATGTGATTGAAAAACCCTTTCTACTTTATTGGTTGTAATCGTACATCGTACAACGAAAGTCGAAAGTCGTGAATTTGATTCCCACTTGAGATATTTTTTTCAGCTTCACGCTGTATCCCGCATGTAGCAAAGTAGGCAGAGGGATCCTAGTATAGAGACAGTCCGCTTTCCACTGAATTCTAGAGGCATTGTGTATTGTGTGGCGGAACTCAACACCGCGTTTTTACACTTGAGATAATTGTCGGCACATACTATTTACATAGGAGTGTATAGTAAATAAAATTTATAATAAACTATAAACTATTTACTTTACCAAAAACCACATTTATATTCACAACCTGTAATTTTCACTAAACCAATTCTAGCTTTATAATATCGTATTATTTGACGTGACCTTATTTCTGTAGGAGAACAGTAAGACTTGGTGAGTTACAAGCGACCCTTGAAACGTGTGTAATTTGTGTTAACGACCCGAGGGGTGGAATTGAATAATATTTCTACTACTTTCCAACATTAAATCTACAATAGCAGCAAAGAAATGATTAAAGTAAATATTACCTAAGTTTATAATATCATATGAATATTTTATACAAACTAACACGCGGCTACTCCCGAGTGATCTAATGGCAAGAACAGAAAGTGTTGTATAGTTACACGATACAAATACAATTACTAAATTATCAAATCGAGCCAATAGTTCCTAAGGTTAGTGCGTTTTGTCAAACAAACTCTTAAATGTTATAGTTAATACAGATTTGTAACATATTTGTTTACACTCCTATTACGGTTAACTCTAAAATGATAAAAGAGGCTGAAATTTCTCTAGTGCTGAACTAAATAATATTTAAAAAAACTCTATAATGAAAACGGAGACTGGGGTTACCAATAACCAATTTTTTTCGCAATGCGGAAAGCTTATGAAGATATTATTATTTATACCTTTGTGATAACATATACAATATTCAATATAGATAAATGATATTTAATGATTTAGTAGTTATGTATGAATTTTATAACCAGGATTATTTATATAATTTTATCGTAATAAATATATCCACATAATTGTTTCAATCGTTAAGTAGTGTCGTTCATTTTATCTATTTTTTATTTAAATCTGATAAAACTATCTATATAGATATTTTTATTAGGTACGCGCTCTTCTTCGTATTATTATTTACTGTATGTAATGTTCGTGTTTAATCTAAGACTAAAGCCAAGTAAAAAATAACGTTTTTTTCTTTTTATTTAATCATTATATAAATTATAGTAGTCGTCCCTTGTAACTTTGTTGGCTTAAAGTTTATTACGTAAAATAGAAAATCTCTCTTTTAGAGTTCTTTCAAGAACTTCGAGGAATCCTCTTTTACTGTTACCCTATAATCCCTAACCTACCTATATGCCAACTTTCAAAAGTCCTGTAGTTTCATTTGTGCATAATCTGCGTGTCAATAATATATATATCGCGAAATTGTATAGATACTTAAAATCTACACTTTTAATCTCAATTACTTATATTTATTATAGTTTTATCATATTTTCAATTTTATCATTCACACGAGCTTCATTTTGCAATGCAGTGGTCACGTGATATGATAAAAAGATAAACACAGATCAAAAGATGTTTTATCATAATTGATAATCAATTACTTTTTTATTAGCTTCACACTGTATCCAAGTAATACGGTAGATAAAGAGAAAAAACCTTGTGTTAAGCCACTCCGTCTCCCACTTTTGGCAGAATTTTCTAGACATTGCATTTTGAGTGGTGGGGCTCAACGCTGCGATTTGTCTTATTACCGAAGTCTTATAAGCGAAGAAATGAAATTATTAAATACTTCATTCGCCTGAGTTGGAATGAAACTCATTACTGTCGCGTTAAATATAAATATCATTATATATTTTATAATTGAATTTCTATCTATTATCTTAATAGAAAATAAATTATAAGAAAATTTAAACAGCGTCAACAGTATATAACAATTGACAACTATTGTCGGTTTTATGTCGGACTTTTGACTTGTTGACTAACTTCTTACGTAACGTAACGTAACTTTGAATAAGTTAAAGGAAGTTAAAATAAATTCGGCGGAAAGTGAACGGAGTGTCTTGACATCACGTTCCCTCCACCCTGCTATATGCGGGATAGTGCGTGAAGCTGAAATTTCTAGCAATACAAAATATATATACAGAACATCTTCTAGGAAATGTTAATTCCCGTATAAGATAAATTCAAATTGGCATCTAAGGCTAATAACTAAGTGAGTCATATCTAGACATTAATCCAAATGGTTATTTAATACTAAAGCCGTTCTGCATGTACTCGTATGATGCTTGTTAACATTTCCATATCTATAGAAAGATATTATGAAGATTGAATAGTTATGTATTAGATATATATAATTGGAATATTAGAATTAATATCCTATTATAATAGTATCCCTAACATAGCAGAGTACGCAGATGGAACCTGGGAACCTCTAAAAAATGCGTCTTTGTGCGCTCTTGAGTAAAGTTGTAATTTACAAGTGTTAGTCTACCATTAACAATTTCAAAACTCGAGCAAAAGTCATTCTGATAACTACCCTACTAACTAACGGGTGTTCTCCTCACATATTATATGAGTCGCGGTGCAAAGGCATTCTTGTAAATATTTATATGGATACAACTGACTGAAGGCATCCATCCAACTAAATATGGCAAAATGTAAAAAAATATCCGCTTCACGCTGTATCCCGCACACAGCAGTGTAGGCAGAGGGATCCTAGTGATAAAACTCACCGTTTCCCACTTCCCTCCGAATTCTGAAGGCATTGCGTGTTGAGTGGAGGAACTCGACAACACCCTTTGCCTCGACACCAGAGCGAAGAAACAGAAATACAAAATTTAAATAAATATTTCATTTCCTCGAGTGGGGATCGAACCCACAATCCATCGCGTTTTCAGTTACACTTTGGCAAAATATCTAAGGTAAGAATACCACCACTCGACCACTAGTCGTAAATAAAATAACGATTAACAGGCTCATTTAAGAAATATATCGTCTTTAACACTTTTTGCCATATTTATACATAAATTGAAAATGAACAGTTGTTTCAGAATGACATTATCTAATATTTATTTTGAGACGGGCTTCGTAGGTCTCGTTGGAAATAAGATATAATTAAAATTGTTCTTCCTTGATAAATAAAAACTTACGTATAAAGGAAAATCGTAAAGCCAAATTATTCATACGCAAACATAAAAATAAGAACTCAGTCAAGGTGCGCGTCTAAAAATATAAATGTATTTGGTCGTAAAATGTGAAACAAAAGTGTGCTTTAAGCTTAAATTTACTTTGAAAATACCTTCTCTCTTAATTTATATTAATTATAATATTGAAGTTTTGTTATGGATTACTTAAAGAATAAGCGCAATAGATTTGTATTATTAATAGCTTCAAAATAATTAAAATTTCCAAACTATTTAATGTAAGTACATATTTATAAAATCCACTCATAAACTATTAAGAACTATTTTGAACGACCTCGTAATCGATACAAAATGTGACCAAAGCCAAAACGAAAGTAAAACATACCGTTTTTTTCATATGTAACAAAAGATTTCGTAAAAAAATCTTTGAAACAATCGACTTTAATTTACTTCATAACAAGGCGTGCGATATATCTAATATAAGTTATTTTTTACAGTGTATGTATGTACATACACAAAGTACCTATTTATAACTGATAACGATTAGCGTTCAAGATAGATTTTTTATCGCGCACTTCTATCATTGGGACACTGCGTGGTGTGATAACAGTTAAGTAAAAAAAAATCAATTTCTTGAACCACAAAATGTGACTGTAAGCGCGAGAGGTAGTGGGTTCGATTCCTACTCAAGAAAATGAAATATTTAAGATTCGCATTTCCTTCGCTTTGTGTTGGTTTCTGCCCGGCGTTGAGTTCCGTCACTCGACACAAATTTTCCTATCCCATTGACGTAAAAGACAATTGAACGCTGACACGAAGTGATTACAAAGAGAATTATAACTTTATTCATTGGATGAACTATCTCACAAATTTAAAGTCACAATATTATTTTGTCCAAAATATAACAGTGAATAAAATTTCCAAAATTAAAAAAATAAATAAAAGAAGTAGCAAAATAATGAATGACACTTTTGAACGTTGTTACGTATATAAATGAATGAATCTGTTTAAACCAGCTGTTCACTATCCATAGAAAGTGTACATTTCATACCTATATACTTGCGTCATGGTGAGTACCTATACACAAAGATGCAATCTGAGACGAGTCGGTCTTGACCTAAAGAAGAATAACTACAAACTACAATGCAGATGGTTTGCGCAAGCAAATACTGAACAGGTATAATATACCCGAAAGCCGTGCCCAAGACCGGTAAGGAGGTATTCTCATTACGCAATATTATTACTAATATATTATATACATAAATTACAATTTTACAACAATTTACCATCGTATTTGGACTTAAGGTTAAATAAATCCATTATAGTAATAAAGATATCTTATCAATAAAACCTAATTAGGCCAATATATTTCAATAAAATTAGAAATCAAGCTTGATTTCTGATCTTGAGGATGTGGATTCCAGTGAAATTATGATATATCTCCACGTGCATAGTAAGTAGATACTTAGACAGAGCACACCCGTGTGGGCGTTACGAACTGAATATATAAAGGTAATGTAAATGAAACCTCGCAACAAGAAATGTATTACTGATAATAATGATAATTTTAAAGTAACGGTTTCCATATCAGAAGTTGCGTCAACCATCCAATATTGGGTCACGGTTTTGACGACCTGACAGATAAGCCTAAACCAACTGGTTTACTAACTATAATACCGCTGGTTTTGTTATATGTTTACATGTAATTTATCTACAGTTTGTTATTTTTATTTATTATGAGATAAAAAAAAAGGTTACACCACTTATTACTCAATTTTGAATTTACTTTATATTGGTATATTACTTTGGTTAGGACGATGCGAGTTACTATAGTTACTAAACTACTATAGTCATCGACTGGTTTAGTTTCTTTACACTAAGTTACCCGTTAAGTTCCGTATACTGTATATTTTTTGTAATGTCTACTTAGTACGGTCTCGATCTAGTTACAAAGACCTTATTTTTTTACATATTATGTATAGATGTTATAAATATTAGCTTTGAATCTCAATATGTAGTTCAAAATTTATAAAATAAGATATGGACTTAACTTAAATCCAATCATTTACATTCATTCATTTTATTTTTTTTTAAATGTAACGTAGGCCAATGATCGACGTTATCACTCAATTAAAATGATTCGACATATTGGAGGACGTTGGAGATAGCCTACTTTTGTATTATAAAGGGTTTGCCGAACAAGGATTATTTTTGTTTACAATTGATATAATCAAGGTCATCTAATAGATATATCTGCTTTATGAAATAACAGAGTAAGCGAGCAATAGGCCAAGGTCAGGTACATATTGCGTATAAAAAAAACAATAAATACATTAGTGTTTATAAATATACATAAATAGTTATATTTTTATGATAATATGAATATTATAATGAACTTCCTTATAAGATGAGTTATGTTTTAAGAGCGTATTGATCTATTTTTAGATAGCTACATATACCTTATAAGCATTTCATAAGCATTATACATTTCTGTTTTTAATTGACCAAAGGTCATTGACTGATAGGAGAATAATTAATATCTTCAGCCCATTGCGGTATATAATCCTTAATTATCAAACCTAATATTCAAGATTATAAAATAATTCAATATTAGTTGGCTAATTAATTTTTTTTGGTTTTTTCCCGCCAACGAGAGACGGGTACAGCTGTGATGTATTGGCGTGAACCACATATATTTATAAATAGCATCCGTACGGAAAGTTTACAGGAGATACATAACCCGAGAGTGTGAAGGTGCGTGACCGATGATGAGTCACGTCTGTTTTTATTTTTACGTTTTCATTCGTACGAGAGTGACGCTTTCACGCGGCGGCGCCGTGATTGTCAAACCCTTTGAGCGTTATTTACTAACAAATGCCTAAGGTTAAATATTTCTAAATTTACACCTTTATGAACCAATTCACGCCTGAATTTTTGCTAACGTAGAAATCACGTTTGTTGGTTCAAGTCTCAATCGGAGGACATTTTCTGTTTAAACTTTAGAATAATGAGCGTTCCATTCCTCTAAAAGAAAGTCATGTAAGCGTCGAGTTCTATCTGTCAATATACAATATCTAAATAATAATCAGAAAGTGGAGAATAGAACAGAAGACGTCTTATCTTTTCATTCGACAGTTTTCTTATTTTCAATAATCGAATTAGTCCAAAAAATCGACTAATTCAATTACTGTAAGTATTAAAAATCAAAAATTAAAATCATGCATTAATGTTGAAACGAAATTAACAATTATTTTGTAATAAAGATGGACAAAATAAAAGGTAATTATAACAGTATTCGTGTTACATATATATTTCCTTATAAGTAGTTGCAGGTACAATCCTTATTCACATTGGAAAATTTATTGAAATGTTTAAAAATAAAGTTACTGCGTTTGACCTTTAAATACGACGCCCTGTTCAGTGTTCACGCTCTCGCACCGTGATGTGTTGCGAGTTGCAAGCGTAGCTGGTGCTCGAGTTCAACGAAATTTCGTACATATCTTATGACGTTAAGAACAAAGATATCGCATTAATAATATTAAATACGGAAACAAAGGGTTTTTTTTCAAGTTCATCAAAAAGTATAGGTGAAGGTTGTCGTTAGCATTTGCGGAAAGAGCTCTTGGAATATTCGAATTTCTATCTTTAAAGATTTTGCTTTTCTAATATTTACTATATCTCAAAGATGTTACAATCTACTAAATGGCGGTATCCATAATGACACTGCTCGGGTGAACGGTCGAACTACCTTCTCTGAACAAGTTATTGTGTAATTTTACTTTATACAGATACAGAACAGACAGACAAAGAACAGCACGATATTATGCTTCCTACAATTAAACGCTTAAAGATTTGTTTCCATAAGGAAACGTTACGACACAAAAATAAACATGTTTCACAAATATTCATGAATCATTATCACTTGGTCTTTGTATTTTATTACGTTTTAAAGGTCATTTAAAAGGGCTGTTAAACATATAAAATTTTTCATATTAAGACTTTTGGATTTTAGGTCGTCAAGCACGCCATTAAATAGTAATTAAAAATGTTAGTTATTAAATAGTTTCAGTAATTCGTATTTAATGGGCTAAGTTAAAATTATGTTAATGACTTGAAAAATTATCTATCAATTAATGTTATACGATGTAATTGTTACTCTCGTTAATATTAAAAATAGGTTATTTTCATTGTAGTATATATTTTTATTGCGAGGTCAATTATGTGAACGAGCTGGGAAATGGGTTTAGTGGGATTGAGTAGTAATGTATTAATGTTTCACGTGAGCTCGTGTTGGAGTTACGAGAATTTCTAATTTACTTGAACGAAATTACATTCAGAATATGGAGCGATATGAAAATAGCCACCTACATGAGATTATTACTTAATTACATATTTCATTTGAAAATTATACTAAACAAATGTAATTTCTTGTTTCTAAATGAATGTTTACTAAATCATTATTGTAATGACGCATTCGAAGTAACGAGGTCGATTACTTGTGAATGCACGATAAATGCAATCACTTTTTAAAATAAAAGATACATCGGATTTTTGTTTTATCCAGCTGGTCTGTATCCCGCATATAGGAACTTAGTATTAAGGCACATTCATTGAAACTAAAAAAACCTATTTTATAAGGAAGTTATATGAAAGAAATAATCACAGGAAGGTAGTTAGAAGTAACAAATAGACATCGACAGCTCTGTTACTAAAATGACATATTAAATTAATATTGTAGGAAAATATACTAGCCTAAACAAGGTATTGGGTTAGTAATACATTTCCATGGCAACAATCGGGAGTCAGTTTCAAAAACTTCGACACTGCTATATTTATTTAATTGATAATTTTGATCCCCCGCAGTTCTTTCACTATTATACGGTCCGATTCGATGAATAAACAAAACAATTGTGACCCCGACGTTGACTCAGTTTGTTTGAAATTAACATTGGAAGTTACTGACATAGTTGATTGTGTAAAAATATGAAAAGTCGGTCGAAAAATTGTTAATATGACCATTAATAAATACCGCCAATCTGGAGTTACGGCTAAATGAAAAATAACGTAAATTCAAAACGTAAGTCACATTATTTGACGGCTTACTTGCTTATTGATTTATAAAGAAACACGGATATAATATTATGTTTTTTTAAGTATTTCTTTGTCACGTCAAAATATACCTCGACGGACTCGAGATTTTTATCTCCTATTGAGGTTAGAATCAAGTATTAAATTGTTGGAATTGATGTAATTTATATATATTTCAGTATTTCTTCGTGCAAAACAAATTTCGAGTGTCCCCTCCAATATTCAACTATGAACTGACGACAGTTTGTAATGTTTAAAAAGTTCGCTTAGCAAGTACTATGAAAGTTTGTATCGCGAGCATTTAATAGTACCGCGTATTTTGGACGAGTGTGATGCAATTCGCAATGCAAGGGGCCTCGCCTGCACCGGCCGCGGGGCCTGCGGAGCCCGCCGGGGGGCCTCACTGACACACTGTACAATTAAAATAAAATATATACAGTACCTTGATAAAGTCCTTAAAGCCGCGCGGGAATCGTGCGTGTAGCGATGCGGTCGGAAAAGAATGTACACCTCCAACGCCGTTCAAAGATTGACTGATGCTTCAACGGCGTGTTGGTGAATATATGCGCGCGCATCTCTTGCGCTTGCGTGGAGGGAGAACCGCGTACAGTCGGCCACATATCGCTGGTCCACCACTCATTCAGAAGCATTGGTGCGTTGCGACATTTGAGTGCGCCACCGTACACCCATCGGCGACATCGGATGTCCCATACCATTAAATTGTTCTGACAAATTGAAGCAGGTAATGGTTCCCACTTCGAACGATTGGAGGTGATTGTCAGGGAAGTCCGCGGTCCCCCAGGGTCCGGGGCTCGGCCCGACGCCGGCCAGTACGCTAGTCGAATAGTAAACAACTTTTAAAAGATGCATGTTTGCGTGGGAAATTTTCAATTTATCTGCATTGCCGGAAACTGCGCGGTGCGGGAAGCGCGGAACATTGTTAAATACTTCAAATTTGTTGTTGACAGTTTGATTAAGAAACATTAAAACTAGGACTCGTTGCAAAAAACTAGTTAGAATATAATTAAATAGAGAACCAACATTTTTGAGACTTATTAATTTTGTCCCAGTCCGCATCAAATTCATCTATATCTATTACATCGCGTAAGTGTCGTAGATCATTTTTGTATAAGCAATTTTAAATATCATATCGTAATATTCAAGTCGATAGTTGATTTTCAATTTCTTACTATTTTCCTGTTTTTGCAAGTGTCATACCAATTATTTATTACTATTATCTGTTATTATTTTATAAATAAATATACATGTTAAATTATTATTATGATATATTTTGTTAACATATTTCAAAATTCACTTACCTCTATTGAACCAAAAACAATACTTATATTAACTACGATTTTTCACAGCCGTCTTTATTTTAACTCGCAAAACGATATAAATTGGATCCTTCAATAAGTTCTCGCTGTTTCATAGAGAAGACGCCATGGATAGTACTTTTAACTTGGAATTTTGAATATTCACGCATAAATAAGGAAGTATACAAATTAGAGCAAATGTGAGGCCGTCGTGGCGCAGCGGCACAAGCGTGTGACTGTAAACACGGCGATTGTGGGTTTGATGATAACTCAAGGGAATTAAATATTTTTCATTTCTTCGCTCTCGCCACCCAACACGCAATGCCTCAAAGATTCGGAGTAAATGGGGAACCAAGTGACTTCAATAGGTTCCCAGATTCCCTCTTCCCTCTCCTCTTACTGTATGTACCTTCAAATATAAAATTAGGTAGTTCATATACACTAGTTTATTGCAAACAAATCTGCAGCTGAAGCGCATTGAGTTCTTTTTAACGCCCAAGCAAAAAGAGGAGTATTATCGTTTTGACGAGTGTTTCTGTTTATTTATCTATGGCACCGTAGCTCTTAAATTAATGAACCAATTCGAATGCGGTTTTTACTAAAAAGCCTTGTTCATCGCGGCTATGTTTTATGAAGCTACAAGCACTTTGCCACGATTAGGTAGCGATATTTTTGAAACAAGCATGCTAAGAACGGTTTCCACTATTTAAAAATAGTTATTTGAAAATAATTGAAATATATTTTTGATTTAGATTTTTAATTTTAATTTTAACTGAAATATACAGTTTAGAAACGAAAGGTATATCAATAGTTTCGCGGCTAAAGCGATGCAAATGATACACAAGAAGGCCGATTGGTCAGTATAAGAATTGAATAGATTAAAAGACGGTAGCTGTGTGTGTAAAGACGGTGTACCGCGTGCGAACTACTGCTTCGACGGAAAAAACAGAGGATTTTTATCATTTGGTGACGAAAAGTGGATTTACTATAATGTAAAGTGAAAAAAATCTAAAGAGAAGAAACATGATAAAACAGAAACAGTCGAAAACTACCTGGAAATATTTTATTAGAAAATTCTACCCTCTACTCATCAGATTTGATCCCGTGTATTTTTCATTATATTCGAATCATAACAATAATAAATCGTCCATTCTAGACAAAATTCATTCACTACTATAACTAAATCATAAATAACTAAATCCTTATACTTTAAATAAGCTGTTTATTACTAACTTATTCAAGGTCCTGTAACATTGAGATATATTTAGTATATTTTGTTGTTATATTACAACAAAGAATAGTCGGCACGAACAAACATAATGTCTAGTGACAGTTTACATAATGTTTATTTTGTTGATATTATTACATACATTGTAAATAATAAGAAAAAAAAATTCTGATACACCTCCGTACTACTCCGTACTGTTATCAATACAATCAAGTACAAACAGATACTTACACTCGATTGTGTAGATAGATAATGAGCAAATATGGACGATAAATGTTGTGCTGTTTTGACTGAACTCGCAATTTTCTTTGTACAATAGAATTATTTAATTTACTAAATTTGTTTTTGTACATTTTTGTATATTTATAGTAAGCGTGTGAAAGTTTCAATTGTTTATAGTAAAATGCATGAAATTATGATTTTTTTTGCTACAATAAATTCTTTTCTAGTTATAATAGAACCCACTTCGTACATTACGTTTAATATTATTCATGCGTAATACACCATTCTCCACCACCTTTTAGAACGTTTTTTTTGTTTAAATCGCCTCTTAAAAAGTTAAACGTTTTTTTTTGCAAAAGTAGGCAAACGAGCCGAAATCACGTAAGCCGGATCTTCATTCTTGAATATCTACAACCTGACAGGATTGAGGATGTGTTGCCTTGATAAGGATGAAAGTGTAAACGCAACCGACGCCTGAAAGTCCTGAAATCCTAGTGCTCAGTAAACATTTCAGGATCAGGTAGATCATTCCGCAGTTTGCATGTATGCGGAAACAATGGCATTAACGCACGCACGCTGGGCGCAAACCACCCATTCAGCTGGTGCGGATAATATTTACTGTTGATAGGCGAGATGTGAGATGGTAAAAAGAGGATGAGGTAGTATCGAAATCAAACGATGCCTGAAAGCAAAAATCTATTTTAAATTTTAATTTTTTCAGTAGTAAATTTTCATCTTTGTTAAGAAGAGTAAGGCTGACTTCACTGTCTCGAGATGGTACTGAACAACGTTTAAGCTTGAATGAAGTGATGAGACCCAAATGAGGGTGAGAAAGGTATAATGCAGTGATCACGGTAGTCTCAAAGTAAAAAATGCATTAAAAACAACTGTTTTAGCCTATCATTGGGATATTAGGCAGTTCTTTTTTGGCAAAATATTGGGTACGAGCCAGTCGTAACGTACGAATACTAACACCAAGTTCCTGGGATATTAGCCTTTTATACGGCGGAGGGTGCAACCCAGTCCCTCACAGAGGAATGAAATTGGGAATCTTTTTCCTTCCAATATTTATTAGATATAGATAAAAATTAAACTTAATTTGCATGGTATTCCACGATTTTATACAAGTGACAGGAAATAAGACAGTAAAAGATCAGAGAGGTGTCAGAAGAAAAAGGAAGTTTGATCAAAATTTAATTACTAACGTATATGTACATTATTGTTTATAAACAGGCATATCTCTACAAATAAAAATCACACGATCAATAAACAAAGAAACATTACAAACATAATTATAAAAATACATACATAGTATCCGAGTCATAAAGGAATTTTCATCGCGATAGAGATTATTAAATAAGTAAAATGAAAAAAAAAGACCGAACGGTATAAAATGTCAGATCATCTGCCAAAAAATGATAGCAAATACAGTAAAATTATATAAATGTCCGTTCGTTCACTTTACTCTTATTAACTGATGAATATCAAAGGAGGTACTCAAGTTGATTTGTAATTTTTTTTAAATTATTTAACTATTTTTTTTAACGAGCAGTTCGATTTTGATAAAAATAAAATATTTTATATTCTCTGGGGACTACTCCCAGAATATATAAACTTTATGGCTATTTGTTTTGCGTACTTTTTGCAAAAATCAACAATAACTAAATATAAATGTGCATCTATATTTACACATATCTACTTTCAAACGTTTTCTATTCCTTATTTATTGTATTACTTCTTATTTTATAAACATAATATTCCAATATGTATTACACATGTTAGGCAGACTGCAAAACTACTTTTCAGATAGAACTTAGTCATAAGACAGTATATTATCATTTTCTTTTACAAGATCAACAGCATTTAAGAAATCGGTATAAATACAATTATCAACAAAGACCAATGAGGCCGTCGTGGAGAAGCAGAAAAACGTCATTTAAAATTATTTCATATCGACTCTCTAACAGATAAAACGTGGCGTTGTGTTCCGCCACTCAAAACGATTTCGTCTAGAAAATTCGAGGAAAAAGTGTGGAACCGAATGATCACTACTCTCTGTCTATCCTGCAGTTAAAAACGTAAAATTGCAAAAATAAGGAAAAATCAACTAACGCGGGTTGAACCCAGAACCATCGCGCGCTCACTGTATCACTTCGCCTTAAGTTTATATAAAGAATAAAAAAATATTTATCTTGAAGTATGTCTAAATGGCCATATAATAAGCAAGTGGCTAACTATTACACAAAGAAGTGTGAATACAATTTTCAGATTTTTCCACACAATTAATGCTTGCCAAGTAGACTAAACGTGAATTACATATTAAAGAAAAATTCACGAGACCACGACAGTTGACTTCTTGTCAAGGAAAATGTAGGAAAATAAGACAATTTATATTATTACATTTTAAATTTGTTACAAGGTGGACTACAATACTTAAGTACTTGTAGGTTTAACTATTTTCTATATTTTACTTGTATACAAAATCATTAAAATAAACGTGAGCATTATTTCGTTTTTAAATTATTTTGTTAATGTAATGGTAGTTACGCTTTAGGTCCAAAACGTTTTTTTTATGTTCCTTAGGTTCTTTGTTAAACTGACTATTGGGGTTATCAACGCTATTATGGCGAAATGGGACTGCGTCTGTCTGTTAAAATTATAAGTTAGTGGTAAGTTTTCTTAAAAACGGGTCCAAAGATTTTGCTTTACGTATTAATATATAAATTTATTAGATATAGATAACTTTGATTTACATAATACAGTCTATAGGCATTTCTTTTTTTTTATAAATCCGTAGTGTTACAATTACATTCGCGAGATACGCTGCCTCAAACAGATAAACTTACCAAGTATAGGTCAACCATTCATAGAATGGATCCTTAATTTTATATTCAATATAAGCTTTATATTATCCGTTGATAATGCAGAATAGAAACAATTATTGTTTCTATTTAAAATGAATTACGTGATGTTATTCTATTATAGAAAATAAATGGAACGATTATATTTGTGTTCGTCCTTTATAGATAGTATTGTTTAGTACTAAACCATACGTTCTGATGTTAAATGAATGTTAATAAAAAGTGATTAATACCGTTGATTTTTTTAATATATTATAACTTAGTACGTATGCGACTCAGTGGTAGTTGCAGGTTTGAATACTACACGAAAAAGAAATTAGGTTCGCTTTATATTTTTAATGTAGGTACAGTCGGGGAGAAAAACTAACTTACGCTTAATTACTCTCCCGGTCTTTTTTATCTTTTTTCTTTTGTCATTTTTTACCTTTTATAAAGATTAGCTTATGGAATTCTAAAAAAAAATATGCATTTAATACATTGCAAGTTGGGCCATTCGAGGTCCAAGTTCGAGTATATTCATTCAAAATCCTTTGACAAAACGCGTTTGTATAGGTTGGCCAAATGTTAGCTTGTTTTTCCATAGAGATGTTACATCATCGTGACAGGGCGGTACTTCATTAGGGAGAGTGAAGCAAACAAAAAACAAAATACAGTTCCTGGCTTCCGACGTGTATATCCTCTACCTACTCTTCTTTGTTACGTTCATTAATTCTAACATATTTTGGTTAGTAAATACGATTTTGTGGAGTAAATTTACTTATTTGCGGTGTTTTTTGGTGATAAAATTTGTTCTAGGTTTATATTAAGTTTATATTTTCTTTAGCTTCACGCTGTATCCCACATATTATGGTAGGCAGAGATAACCCGGGAAAGTGTTAAGACACACCGTTCAGATTAAGATACTTAAGTTACCAACTTTGAGCCTAATACTCGAGTCCGTGATTTGGCTTGGCTACCGATCGAGGAAATGAAAATTTTAAATACTTCATTTCCCCGAGTGGGAATCAAATCTATAAACATCGCGTTGATAGTCGCACGCTTGTGTCCATGGTCCACGAGAACCTCCAAATAATCTACATGTATTTTCTTGATCTGCTTATACAAAAACTGCAACCCACCACGTGATAGAGTAAAAACAAAATTTACTTACACATATAAAAAATAGTACAGTAATAAAAGTTTATTCATGTCAAAACGATTCTGCACGAATTTTTCGCAACGTTTATCTCAATTTACATATAAAGTAAATTTCAATTGCTCAGGGGCATAAGAGTGTGACTGTAACGCGACGATTGTGGGTTCGATCCCCACTCGAAATTATTATCTATTAATATTTCTCCGCACTGGCATCAAGACCCAAATCCGGCTATGAATTTCGCCACTCAACATGCAATGCCTACAATAACTCGGCGGAGAGTGGGGGTGGGGGTGTATTTACTCTATATTCCCTCTACCAACCCTGCTGAAAGCGGCATACAGCGTAAAACTGAAAAAAAAATATAGTACATAATATCCATTGTTAGAACAAATCATGACAGCCCGATTGATTTACAAGAATGTATATGACTATATATTAGTACCTATGGGGACAATACATTATATATGTAAAATACCTTATTTAAAACAATACCTTAACAACAATGTCCATTCTAATACCTGAATTATACGATTTGCTTTTTATTTATTTATTTTGTTATTCATTTCAAACACAATGTAACAAAACGTTATCAGCACTCGCTTTATTATCTATACATATGTAATCGTATATGGTTAGTTATTAAACTTATAGGTACAAGTGAATTTTATAGTTGTATGATATTTTGTTGAATGATCTGAGTATAGAAGAATGTAAAATTCATGTTTTTTTCCAATTCCCAAAATGTATTTTGAATAATGGCTGTGTGTGTGGCTGGTTGTGCGTTCGAACTCCACCAGATAATGAAATATTTATTTAAATGTTTATTTATTTGCTCTGATGTCGAGAAAAAGCGTAGCTTTTAGTTCCTCCACTCAATTCGCAATCCCTACAGAATTCGGCGAAAAATGGGGAACGCAGTGTCTTAAAACAGGGTTCCCTCTCCCTACCCAGCTGTGTGCAATTACAGCGTGAATCGGAAAAAAAATAATTACCTAAATTAATATACCTGTAAATACATCATTTTCTTTATTTTCTTCACCATTCGTCTAAATCTTCCACTAAAATATACCGCCAGGCTATGTGGCGAAATCTAACGTCGTATTTATTCAAACAAAGAAATGCATAAAATTACTAATTAAAGCAAAATCTTACTAATACTTTTTCCCGTATAGCATGGCATAGGGAACGAGTTAAGTTGTAGGTAGATGAGACGAGAGATAGAGATGTTTAGGCAGTACGTTCCCTACTTTTCGCCAAGTTTCGAGACATTGCGGAACCCAACACCCCGATTTGTCTATCAGGGTGAGGCAAATGAAAATAAATTTAATAATTTTTGTTTTTTTTTTCTATTGTTATAATCTCTAATCTCATCTAATAATCTATAATCTCTCTCTATCATCTTTGAGCATGATACTAGATGGTTAGTAACTAAAATACTTCCATTCTGCTCATAACCGTTAATTAACTATTTTATACTTCAAACTGACATTCCGGTAAAAAAATCTACATTTATTTTATTAACAGTACTTAGGCTAGGTACAAAATAACAGTAGGTTCAAATCCTGCCACATTCAAATTATTATAAAATAGCTCAGAATGATTTTAGGCTACTTAAAATAAATAAATTAAAGTGATATCATAAAAATAACCCAACCATATTGTCAATATTAGTATTTCTATTTACATACCATTATATAGATAGTTGAGCTCCGCCTCTCGGCGTTAAGATCCGCCCCTCAACACGCAATACCAAAATTTGGCGGAAAGTGGGGAACGGAGTGTCTTAGCACTAGGTTCCCTCTGCCTTCCCTGCCGTGTGCGGGATACAGCGTAAAACTGAATGATTGAAATCTAGAAATATATTTTAAATGATGCTACTGCAGAATATTTTTCTTGAACACCATCAAATTAATATAATATTATATTAGTAGAATATAATATTATCTATATATAATTTTTATACGTGCGGCTTCGCTCCCATGGTCAAATGGAAATAACTGAGAGTTAGTTATGATATATGACATACTCTTAGTGCCCGAGGTAACTCCGACCACAGATACATTAGTTTACATTGCAGCCATTACATATTTTCTCTATAAATGGATTATCCAACAACAAAATATATATATATATATATATATATATATATATATAT
>DWAO01000356.1:0-27016 GCA_018230605.1 Heliconius congener
CATCAGGTGACCCGCACGCTCGTTTGCCGTGTCTTTTCCATAAAAAAAAAAAAAACTCTGTTCCCATTAAGTCACTTGTGTCGAATACTCTAGGCGTTGTGTGTTGAGTGGTTGAACTCAATGCCGCGCTATGTCTCGCTACCAGAGCCAGGTAAATGAAAATATTATATATTTCATATTCCTTGCTCTGGTCACGAGGCATTATCTTATTTCTCGAGTGGTAATTGAACCCACGACCGGTCGCGTTTACATTCGCACGCTGTGCTGTGTCCCTACGCCACGAAGAGCGTCAATCATTCACATTATATTAATAGAATACTACTAATAGCCTAGAATAGTAATACTTGTTTATGTAAAAATTCAGTTTTATTGAGACCCTAATGCGATCTTGTTTCAAAGTAATCACACCATTATCAAATAGGTCACTCAATAGCTTTAGACTTTATTGCTCAAAAGACAACGACCTATAAATACTTAATACGTTTGCTTCGCCACCAGTACCAGTCTAGATTAAATCCAATTTATTGCTTGCTTTTATAACGAGTTATGAATATGTTTTAATAACATCAAAGTTTACATTTAAAACAACATTGTGTATAATGATCTGTTTGTAAATAGGTGTCGTATGGTGAAGCACGGACTCGTGTGTGCTGACATACATACGTCATTGTATATAGATACATATCTGTAGTGGTATAGTGATCTGTGTATATGTATTATATGCATAATTTAGAAATGTCAAACATTTTCAATGCCAATAATCTTAATACTTTTTACAGTACTCATAGTACGTATTTAGAGATATTGAGATACGTGATCGTAGGGGTTGCAGTTGTACGTGGGGTAACGATTATTTAATTCTACTATTCACACGCTCAACAGGTTCCTTCTGCCTGCCCTGGTGCGGGAAATAGCGTGAAGCAGTTTATTGTCAAATTTTACACTTTTTGATTACACTGTTAATAGTAAAATCATAAGAAATATATAAAACATAAGGACTTACACTTGTTTAAAATTTTACTGTTAACAGGTTTAATTCAATTCATACCGAATAGGGAAGAAAAAAAAACAAAAAAGCTATTATCTTTTTGTAAGGGTTCAACGTCCATATGTCAACACTGAATTCGTATTTCCGCTAGTCTCACAATCACCGTCTCTTGACCTTCGTCGCCTTTGTTTTCATGATTGCCACTTTTTACCTCATTCGAACATTATTATCTTATAAAACATAATAATTATAATTTATCATACGTAACTGTTATTATTTGCTGTTATTAATTCAGTTCGATTATTTCTGACAAGTACATCGCAGATTCTACTTAGTGTAAACTTTATGTTTTTGTCCTTGGTCCAATATTGAGAATGGCACGCTTTATGATTAAAAAAAAACATAAACAACATCAACTCTGAATCCAATGCAATTTTTCGCTTAAAAACTATTTTTAGAATATACTTTATCTGTGCCACCACTACACTACATCACTTATTTCTAGTGATTGTGAGTCAGATGTGTCAGGCTTACCATTCGATACTTGTATTTATGTAATAGTTATACTTATGTCGGTCATATTACGTTTGTTATCACTAAAATGATAATTCTTTGTTTATATTCTCACCTTACATAATAAGAACATACACAAATGCTTTTATATCAGTAGAATATGACTTGAGTGTTACAGTTTTCTATTTTATTGGCATTATTTCAGTATATTCAATATTTATGTATATTGCATAAGGATATTTGTTTATTATCTTAGTGCTTTTTGCAGTTAACACTCCCCCAAATATTCAAAATGGGCGGTTTGTAGAGTTATCGGTGATAAACTTTATAATATATTAGTTTTGTTTGTTATTTAAAATATCTTTTCATTTATCGTGGTAAGGTCAATTTGTTTAATCACTTGCAAATGATTACAAATTACTGATAATTAATGGGTTATGGGATAATTATATAGTGTAATTAGTTGGAAAATAAAAGAGAATATATAATGGTATAATAATCTTCATAATTTATTTTCTCTCCACTCAGTTTTATCATACAATACGTATTCAGTATAAAACAATATTCTTTGTTAAATTCATAAAAATATATTATTTTAGTATAACTGTTTTTATCTTTACTTACAAATTATTGTTAACATTCAGAAGAATCATTTTGTATAAAAATAATACAAAAAAAGGTGAACCCGCCGTTGCACGTCCTTTTAGGTACATACTCGCACTCATATATTTAATATAATACAAACCGACGGCGGGCACCTCATAATCTATAACAATTCAACTTGTTAATTGGTATAATATAACTTACAATATCTAAAGAAGACAATGGTACAGCACAGTACGAACTCACTGTAGCACATTTAATGGTAACAAAAACAATAAAACAGTTATAGGCTTTAGTTTACAAAGCGTAGGCACTCGAGATTGCTACTAGATCCTAGAAAATAAACATTCTCACTAATAAATACATCGCACTCTTACACTCTCAGGCATTCATTCGTTCATCACAATTTTTAATCGGACGGCCTCACGTTACAAGACCTTTAAAGAGCACCGGGTCAGTACCGACTTACTGAGACACATTCATCTCGCAACACTCCCGTCTTTCACTCTGGCCTCTGGCAGTCTTTCGCGCAAGCACAGCATCTGCCGTCGAGCGCGACGGTTCCGTCAGGCGTCGAGGCGCCATTATTATAATGAAAAAGGTTAACCTTGTGCAACAAAACGTGATTCGGAACGTCCGACAGCCGAGTGTCGAACACATGGCCGCCATTCCGCGAGGGCGGCGCAGGCGGAATTTTAATTAACGGAACATCCGCTCGTGACTTGTGTTGTGCGACGTCGCGTCGTTGCCAGCTCGGCGCGGGCGCGTGTCGCTTATTATCATATAACGATGTTTTCCATATTTATGTTGCAATGAAACTGCAAAAAATATGAATTTGCAAAGCTTACGTCCACCGCGGGTCGCGGGCGAACGCTCGTGGCGCGAGCCGCAGCGGGACGGCAACACCGCCGGAACGGGAAATTCGCCGGAGAGCTGGCAACGCCGCCTCAGCCTCGGCCGGTCTGCAGTCGAGTGACGTCGGACGATTATCCTTTCTAGTTTCTACACTATTCTAAATGAGACAACGCAATACTGATACGAGGAAATCATAACTGCGACTTACAATGGCAGCTAGTCTTGCGACTCGCTCTCTAAGTACATCCTCCGGCCGGCGGCTCCGGAGCCCCGGCGCCCCGGAGCCCGGGAGGCCCGGCGCTGGCACTCGCGACCTCTCAAACATCACAACATCCGTCGTAGCTTCACCTTACACACTACAGTTAACTATATATTACACGGTAAAATTAAGATCACAAATCGCTTTGTATGCTGCGTCCTCGCGGGCGCGACTAGCATGGAATGTGGGGGGCGGCTCCGCGCGGCGATCAGAAGTGCGCGTCGATGTGGCAGCCACCGTTGGCGTGCTCCAGCACCTGCTGCTTGAGCCGCGAGACGTGGTCCTTCAGCTTCACCACCATCTGCGCAAGCTCCGCGTTCTCGCCCTTCAGCAGCTTCACCTTCTCCTCCAGCTTGGAGATGCGCTCGAGCTTGCGCCGCCGGCACTTGGAGGCGGCCACTCGATTCCGCTGCCGCTTGCGCTCCAGCTTGATCCTCTCCTGCGAGTCCATGTCGATGGGCGACAGCGGCGGCGAGCTGGCGGCGCTGGGCACAGTCTGCGGCTCGTCCTTCACCACGGGCGTGGGGTACCGGTCTAGCGGCCGGTCCAGGTCGGCGTACACTCGACGCCCGGGCCCGGGGCCCAGCGGCGCCGGCTCGTTGTGGTGCAGCTTGTCCAGCGCCTCCACGAAGGGTCGCGCGTACATCTCTTGCTCCTCCGTGGGCGCTACGGCGGGGAACAGCACGGCGCCGCCGGGTGTTGGTGTCGCTGTTGTGATCATGCCGTTCTGCATGATGAGCTTCTCGAGCTCAGGGGAACCCAGCTTCAGAAGCTGCAGGTCGGGGGAGGAAAGGACGGGCGGGCCGTTGCGGGCCCTTTTCCCGCCTCGCCCGAAGTCCAAGTCCAAAGTTAAGGATCTCTTGAGACTCTCGACGGGGCCACTCATGGGATAGGTGTGCTCGTCATAGAAAGTGGTCTCCATCCCGTGGCCGGATTGCCGAACCATGTGTTAGCACCGAACTCCTCGATAGCACTAAACTCACTTCACGAAGTAAACTTTCTCATGTACCGACGTACATCCACCGCGGTCGACGTTCCACTTGTTTCTAAACATTGTTAAGAAACAACCAGTGCTTTTATTCCATGACTCAGATAAGCTATTTTTAACTATCGCGTGATAAACGCGCGCGGTGATTGGTCGCGGGTGACGTGATATTGCACGGTTCCCCTCTGTGATTGGTCGATATGTGTATGACGAGACGCGAGGCCACAGCGGGCTGTTTACGACTTCGTGCGATTACCGAGAATCGAGGAACCCGTTTCCATTGTACAAGCGATAACGTAAATAAAGCACTCAACATTAAATTACATACTGTTTATACAAGTTTAATTTTTGTAAAATTCTCGTGATTATGAAAGAAGCTTCTTATTTTGAGACAGATCAAAATTGATGAATTATGTCGAAGTATATTTTTTAAAATAATTCGTTACGATTAATATTCTTTTAAATATAATTTATTTAACGAATTATATTGAAAGACGTAAGACTTAATTATAATGTGTTTCTCATAAATTTCATCCAAAATAACTGTAAAAATATAAGAATAGATGCAACCAGTCGTGGAACAGTGACACAAGAGTGCACAGATTGTGGGTTTGGTTTCCACTCTAGGAAATGAAATATTTAATATTTTTATTTTGTCTGGTAACAAGGCAAAGGCGACGTTGAGCTCCGCCACTCAACTCAACAAAAAATTTGGCGACAAACTGTCAACTGAAATATCTTTATATGAATGATATGTATATTATAATAGTTTCTTTAAACTTTAACAAAAATCGTTATGTGCAGTGGAAATGGTGCTACAAAGAGGCGAGGTGAGGGCGGGGAGACCGCGCCTCAACGCGCTACAAGAAAATGTATGCGCGGGGCGCGCGGGGGAGGGGGCACGGCCGACCGGCGAGTGCGAGCGAGACAGAGACATGCGTCGCACTCGCTCTACACAGATAAAGTTCACCGATTTGAAGTAGGAAAATTATTATTAAAATCCCTTTTTGTTTCTTTATTTATTGCTGTGTACATATTCATATTAATATTTGAATTTTTAATTCGATGAAATTATTTTAAATGCATTTCGATATATAACAAAGGAACTGCTTAATAGAAACAGTATTTAATAATAAAATAATTTTCAAAAAAGTTTACAATTGCGTTTAGATAGCGTGGTTGGTATTTGATAAAAGTTATGGCTTTGATATAATCAGCGACAACAGCTAACGCTTTTATCTTTGTGTAATAGATATTTATTATATATAATATCAACAAAGAAAAAATCTATATTTGATATCAATATTATCATTTAAATTGTAGCTACACCCATCTGCTTTACATAACTGTCAACTATTTACTATTAGTTTCAACTAGTTGTCAATAGATGGTGCTGTTCGTCTTAGATGTTGATGGACTATGTACAACATTTTTTCACTTTACTTGACCTAATCTGGTATTTTGCAGCTTTGGCTAGGCAGAGAAAAAAAATGTGTTTATACACTCCATCCTTCGCTTTTCACCCAAATGTATAGCATCTAACGTCCACTATGACATTATATTTCTTTAGCTTTTCAGGTGTCATTAGGCGCTACTCGCCTATAGGTGGCTCTACTATTTTTATATATATATATATTTAGTAAGAACTTGAAATTGACATTTTGTCTTGTAAGTACTATTAATAATTAAATTTAATTTATGATCGCCAGTCATGGCGCAGAAGCACAAAGTGTGACGGTAAAATCGACTGGTTCTGGGTTTGATCCCCACTCGAGGGAATGATATTTATTTACATTTATATTTTCATTTTTTTGTTCTTGTATTGGGGTAAAGCGCCGCGTTGAGTTCCGCCACTCAACACGTAATGCCTCCAGAACTCGGCGGTAAGTGGGTATCGGAGTGTTAACACTAAGTAACCCTCTGCCTACCCTGCTGTGTGGGGGCTACAGTGTGAAGCATATTTTTTTCCATGAAGCAATAATTAAAACATTCCTGTACAAGCTTTCTAAATTAGATCTAACAAAAAAATTACAGTTATTTTTTAATATTCTTTTACGATAAACATATTTTTTAACAATTCAAAGTAAAGTTGTTATTATTATTATTCTATAAAGTCTGTGAAACTTTCTATACATTTACTTCCTTTGCCTCATATCAACTAGTACAACAGTAAAACAACATGTAGTCAAAAAATATTTATTAATTCATCTCATCTCTAATTCCACTTATTTAACGGTAACAGATATGACGCGTACATCGTCGTAAGGCTTGTCGGTTTTGGGGTTGGTTTTGGCGCTGCCAATGTTCTGAACGACCTCCATACCGCGGACCACGCGACCGAATACCGTGTGCTTGTTGTCTAGCCATGGCTGCAAAAAAATATATACATTTTTTATAAATAGACAAATCATTTAATTATGGATTAAATACCAGATGTAGTTAGATTTTTAATTTGGAGCAACGGTTTGTTTTTTCTCTTTTCATAAGACAAAATACAGCATTGAGTTCCGCAACGCAACGCGCAGTGTTTAGAGTTCGATCAGAAAGCAAAACTCAGGTTATCTAGACGCTAGACGCGTGTAACTGATATGTGACGTAGTGAATTCGATTCCCACTCGAAGAAATAAAAACATTTTATATTTTCATTCAGAGGAAAGTGGGGAACGAAAGTATCTTAATGGGAACCTAATAACTTAACACTAGACTCCCAGGGGTATCTGTCTTCCCTGTTAAAATTAAAAATACTGACCGTTGGCGCCAAAGTAATAAAGAACTGGCTTCCATTTGTATTGGGGCCGGCGTTGGCCATGCTGACTGTGTACGGTCGATCGTGTTTCAGATGGGGTTTGAATTCATCTGCGAACTCTCCACCCCATATACTCTCTCCGCCAGTGCCGGTTCCTGGTTGTCATAAAATAATTTAATTTATAATAATTCTATATTTAAATTGTAAGTGTGTAAATATTTAGAGGCCGTCATAGCACAGTGGCACAGTTTCGTAACTGTATAATCGACGGTTATAGATTCGACTCGAGGGGGTGAATTATTTAACATTTTCATAAAATTAGCAAGGCGCTTTAGTAGCAAGGAGTTCCGCCATTCAACACGTAATGCCTCGAGAATTCGGCAAAAAATAGTGAGCGGGAAGTGTCTAAGCAGTAAGTTTCCAGACTCCCTCTATTTTAAAATTTCCTTTTCTACCAGAAACTTTAATAAATAAATAATAAAATGACAAACTCACCAGTAGGATCACCAGTCTGTATCATGAAACCTTTAATAACTCTATGAAATATATGTCCATTATAGTATCCGTTTCTTGCGAGTCCGCTGAAGTTTTCCACACTGCGGGGCACATCCTTGCCGAATAATCTAATATGGACATCTCCTAGGGAGGTATGTAGAATTGCTTGTTCGTAGAGACGTTGAACACCTAGAAATGTTAATTGAAATTAAATAATATATACTTAAAGATAGATAGTTAGTAAAATAGATAGTCACATGTGTCACCAAAGGGCATCTAATAATAGTGTGGCGTCTTAAAATGTTAGGCATTTATTTATTTTTATTATTAATATTTTTTATTATTGTGTGCCCAAATAAATAACATTCTTTTGTTTTCTTATCAGCTTCGCGTTGTATCTGGCATATATCACAAATAAACTTATATAACCATACGAAGAACAAATTTTAAAAGGGAGTAATTTTCGCTCGCTTAAATAGTATTTGGAAAAGCATAAAATATTGCATTATTCAGTTATTTTTAAACATATTTATTTTATATTTTAATAATTATAAATAATTTATATTAACCTTGTCCTTCAGTGGCTGATATAATATCTTCTTTAGAAGGTTTCTCATTAAATATGTCGCGGTCGGCGTCTGGACTCTTCACGTCATCTGGACTTCGTCGGGAGAACACGTAGAATCTGCATATATTCGAGGAAATAAAAAAATCTAAATTAGGCCACGTAATACTTTTTGGTCATAATATTTTGTTAAGATTTTTATAAATTTCTTACTACAGACTATTTTTTCTAGCTACATTCACGCTATATCCCGCATAAAGCACTACACTCGATTCTTCACGCACCGCCAGAATTCGACGAATTGCGTCTTAAATGGTGAAAGAAGAAATCCCTGAGTGGCTGTCCCACAGCACCACCGTGACCTCAAGATTTTATTCATAACTCAATAATAAACTTCAATTGGCTAGGTAGGACCCTTAATATTTTAATGTATGAATTCAATTCCTACATTAAAATATATATACAGAAATGTATTTTATTTTTATTTTTATTATAGCTTCACGCTATAACCCGCATGCAACAAGATGGGCAGAGAGGGCATAATGACACTCTGTTCCCGCTCAATTTTCGAGACATTGCATATTCAGAAAAATTCAATTCATGCCTCCCAATGGGAATCGAACCTACAACCGGGATGTTTACGTTTGATTCATGTAACACTTTGCCACGACAGCCTTCATATGTTATAATACTTAAAATCTTTATTACCTGTTCTTCTTATATGCAGTACAGAATAAAGTGGGGTCGGTCTTGACATTCAACAAGGTTGGGTTCTGTGACCCTTCCATTTCAAGTGTAGTTGCAACTTTAGATTGATTTGTTCTACCCTGAAAATTATAAAGAAATCGTTTTTTTTATCTTGAAATTATCACCATATTTTTAGTAAAGGTATAAAAAAAATTAATGCAGCGGAATTAGAAACCGCACCTCTTGGAAACCCTCCAACAAAGTATGTTTTATATCTAAAGTGAAAAATAGCATCTTAGAAATAAATGTTCAAAATATTTTCCCATTCTAAGAGGTAAAAAAAATAATCTAATGATAAGTAACGTATTATTAGATTTTTAATGATTATATTGAAATATGACAAAATTCACACTTTATTCAAGTTAAATAAAGAAATATTGGATTGTTATAAACGCTATGGTCATGCATTCAATGCAAAGGGAACTGGAGTTCTCAAAGAGAGACCTTTCCTGCACAACTAAGACAAGGCGCAGCGTTAAGTTCCGCTACGTAAAACGCTCATTTTAGAACTCTGGCGAAACAAAGAAAACATACATATACATTCAATGTTAGAAAAATTGACTAAAAAAAGTTAAAAAAAATCTATTATCTAAATAATTTGTGTTGTCAAAAGAACCTTTATTATTTCATTTCTCGCTGTTCATATTCACTATCACCTAGTTTTGTAAACCAATCGTTGTTTACACTGACACAAGGAAAATATATGTTATGGAAAATTATTAAACCACAAATACGTGACGTGAGAACTAAAATAATATTAACTTAATGTTTTTTTGCAAAAAAATTACATTTTTATTACTAGGATTAATCATTTTGAGATCCCACCGATACTTTTTCTTCAGCTTTACGCTGTATCCTAAATGTAGGTAGAGGTAGCCTTGTGTTAAGACACTCCGCTCTCCATTTTGTTGAATGGCAGAATTCGACGCTGTGCTTTGCCTTGAGACCAGCGCGAATAAATGAAAATATCAAATATTTAATATCCTCGAGTTGGAATCGAACTCACAATCAGTCTCGTTTACAGTCACACGCTTTTGTCCCTACGTCACCACTGCACTTTAAATAGGTAAAAAAATAAAGTTAAAGTATGTGAATTACGACTTAGCTTGATTAGAGCTTCCTATAGCTTAGTTAAAATGTATAAATCAGTGCGTGTTAACATATTTAATGTATATAAATTTGATCATTTACATCAACCTAAATCGAAATGCTTATAAGTTGTAACAAGACAACTTGTTTATGTTGTCGCCATCTCTGTTGGACAGATTTTTACAAATTTACATATACGATGCTTATACAATGTATACGCTTACAAATTCGCTACCCGAAAGGAATTACAATATAGCAAATAGAATGCTATTTTTTTTCTAACATGAACAAATTCCACATTTAGGAATAAAAAAACATTTTTAAGAAAATTTAAAATAAAACTTTAAAAATTATAAAAAAAAGAGTGTAACATACCTTGCGGCGTGTAATGCCGCCACTCAATACGGAATGTCTATAGAAGTTGGGGGAAATTTGAGAGCGGAAGGATTTTTTAACTCTAGGTTCCCCAGTTTCCCTCCGCCAGCCCTGCCAGTGTGTGCCAAAAAAAATCATACCTGGAATAATGTTAGTTGCAGAGGCCTCAGGTTCTCAGGTTTAGCTAGCAACGCGACACATCTGTTGGTGGTCAGGTTAACCATTTTGACGCCAAGCATCGTCGCATACAACACAAAATGGCCGCTCGCATCGAACACTATATTCGCTAGTTGCGCGTAGTGAGATTTCTCTAATTCGCGTTCTGCCGCCATTCTGAAATATTGGAAAAAATATAAAAATGAAAATGAAGCAGAAAAACGAACATAACACCACGAGTGAAAGTAAAGCCTTCATGGCATGCGATGGAACTTAGTGTTAAGACTCCGTCCCCCATTTTCAGCCCAATTCTGGAGACATTGTGTGTTGAGTAACGAAATTCAACGCCGCAAGAATGAAAAAAAGAGAAAAATAAAGAAATGTTTGTGATATTTTTTTTTTAACGATTCAAAATATTTGAAGATTATTATTGAAATTTATAGGTATAATCAAACTGAATAGAAACATATATTTATATTATGCCTTTTCATATAATAAGTATATCACACACACCTATATTTTTACCTATATTTGTATTGTATAAAACTTTTTGCCATAATTTCAAATTTTACTTAAAAATTTAAGAAAAAACAATTTAATGTAATGTAACATTTGTAATGATAAAAGTGAGTTCAAATAACATGAAATGTTTTAGATTGTAAAAAATGTTTACCTCCTTCCAAACTCCATGTTTGGCAACTGTTGTGTTTGATGTTGCAGCTCTTGGAAACGCTGCAAGCTCTCATCTAGTACTTTGTGTAGTTTACCAGTTAGGAAGTGGAAAATTCGAACCTGCAATTTAAAAAAACGATTTTTATAGTATACTGGTCTTTAAATATTCTATACATGCTGTATATTGCAAAGAACAGGGTAGGCAAAGAGAACTCCAGAGTTGAGTAGCGAAGTGAGAGCATTGAAAATTAGGATTATAAAATATATTTATAGTAAAGGCAGTGTGCGTTAGATCTTCATACAAAATTTAGCTTTCTTAAATTAACTTTGTACATATTAATAACACCTAATTATATACGAATAACAAAAATTAAAAAATAAATATTTTGATTTTATGCAGTAAAGATAGACCAACCTTCCTATCCAAACTTATAGATGCCATCTTCTTGCCATCGGGTGAAAAATCCAAAGAAGTGGGATAAGTTTTATTTTTGACAAAATCAAATAAATCTGTGTCTAGTTTCGACGTAAATTTAACGCATTTTGGAAATTTAAATTCATGTTTTGGCCCAGTCCAGTACTCCACAATACCCGCTCTGTCCACTGAGACAGCTACTTCGAAAATTGGATTATATTTAATGGTAGCTACTTCATTTTGATGTGTTTCAAATGTATGTAGGGGACTCCCTGACACTTGTGTGCCGTCAAATATGTGTATTTTATTTGTATTCTTTTCAGAGCTAGAAAATTATATAATAGTTTATATTGAGAAGAGACAAACAAAGAATTGTCTGACAGTAAACTTTGGATTGGGTTAGAATCACTTAGGGTAATGAATACTTTCATATCCTTGTAAAAAGACAAGGTGCAAAAAATAATCATCATAGTGTCACAAGGAACCCAGTACCAAGACCTTACATACCTCCAGTTTTAATGTTTATTTTAAGCCAGTGTATATTGCAGAATTCAATGGCATACTTTAGTATTATCAGAGTAAAAAGATTAAAATAAATATAGCAAATAAAATTATTTTAATATGTGGTTGCATTTATATGTAATTACCCAAAAATATATTTTGGAAAGTGATAAATATAAACTATTTGTACATTTAAAACACTTACATAGCTATTGCTGATATAGGATCACCTGCAGAATGAACCCACTCTGAGCAGTATGGTTCAAACTCAATTGATATCATGTTTATCATATCTGAAACAGTTTAAACAATTCAATTACTATACAATATACATATAATGTACCATAAAACATTGAAAATACCATATTTTCGTTTGTTAGCTTATGTTCATTACATAATACACTAAATGCCATATGCACATAAAAAACAGTATTTTTTAAGTTGACTAAATTTGTAAGAAACAAACGAAAGAAAGTATTATTTCTGTACTTGTACACCATCATCACAGAAGACACCAAGGAATAGTCCTTTAGTTTAATATTTCTAATAATTTGATGATAGTGTCAATATATTATCATGTTCTCAGTTGCCCTCAAATATACAAATAGTATATAAATACAGTATATTTGATTTCAATATTATTGTATGGTATTTATAAAATTCATATTAGATTGATTCTAATGTTAATAACAAATAACAGTTTGGGTCATGTGGCCTGCTTGAGAGAGAAAATTGTCTTAATTTCTCAAGCAATTTTTCATCTCTTCCAGGTGGTGGAACATTTTAAATTTTGACAGTAACTGAGGGTCTTAGCTCTAACTTAGCAGAGAGAAAGTGTAAAGCTGAAGATTAAAGGTAGCATGAATATATTACCAAAATTAACTATATCAAAAACTTTCACAGTCTTCTCAGTAGAGGCAGTGCATAATAAGGTCCCAGTACTATTTGTTGCCACATGACTAATAGGTGCTAAATGACACCTGAAATGTTTTACAAACTCTATACCTTCTTCCTGAAAAAAAAAAACAAATTATTAATAAATAAATACACAATATTTGATATAAAATAAAAGTATGTAATTATCAAATACATTTGAATATATTCAATTAAACAATCATTTACTTTAGTAAAAAATATAATTTAAGTGAAGCTGATTTTAAGCGATAAATTAAATTTTACCTGTTTTTTCCAAAACTTTAAATGTCCATCTTGACTTGCTGTTACCACAAAATCGGTTTTGGTGACTACAACATGTGTTATTACATCTCTATGCATGTAGCTGCGCTCATATGTCTCAGATGATGGTAAATTTTCAAGATATAGAGATTCAAACTCCAGCACTGTATTTTGAAATAATTAAAAATTTACTTTATAATTACAAAAGAAAACTAAAGCAAATTTATCAGGTTATTATAATAGTCAGCAATTGTAGTAATTAAAGTTTAGTATAACAATATTATTCAATAAAATATATGTATACCTTTACGTTTTTTAAGCCTAGGTTGTGCAGCTTCTGAAAGCATGGGACCTATCCATCCTTCGCTATCATCACCTTCTCCGGTGTTTTCTGGACTATTAGGTCTTTTTTCAGTTGACATGTTTATAAGCAAGCAATAATATAAGCAAGTAGTCAAGGTAAACTCAATAATTATTTAATTAAAATGAAATCATTTATAACTTGATTTAAATACTTATTTATTCTTAGATGTTTATTATTTTAAAAACGAAATAAATAATAGTTACATACATGTGATTCACAACACAAACTGTGATGACAAAATTGACAGATGAATAAACTCAGTGCTGAACATCAGAGTCTAAATTCTGGTGACATTTCTTAAGTTTGTAAAATAGACAATATTAATAATAAAAAAGCAATTGCCTATTTTTTCTATTTATCTTATAACTTCATCAATCATTTAACTTAAATATAACTGTTTCAAAATATTTTTCATGAACTTGACATCATCTTTGGTAGTTAAGTTCCGTGTATGGGTGCCTTAACGTTTTCCTCTTATGAACAAAGTAAGCCTACGTTTTTAACAATGGCAATAATTTTAACTATGCATTCAAACTTTTTTATTATTGTGTCTATGCTTAATATGTCTTTTACGAATTCGTAGTGATGGTGGCTGGCTTCCTTGCAAACATAGCGTCATAAATTACGACTAATTTGTAATTTTTCTAAACTTTTTGATCGGTTAACGATCTATAAAATAGTGCTTTAAGTGTTTAAGAAGTTTCTCAACAAAAAGGTAAGTGAAAAGTGTATCATGGGTCTACAAGCCGCGCGCTACCGGTACCCCTACACGTGGTTTCCCTACAATACCGCGTACTTTTATCGAATATTTTTTTAAGATTCAAAAACTAAAAGCAGTTTTAAATAGGATTTAAGACATTCGTTGCAATGAGTTTTTATCGTTTTAAAGCTAACGCAGTGTGTCCAGGTTGGTAACGAACGTGGTTGTACTGACAGCACTACAGCAACTTCAACGACATACAAAGCTGTATAGAAATTGAGGTAATTTATTGCCTTTATGAGCGATTTCTCATTTATTAGATATCACTTGACTTACGGAATAGCTTATTTTTTGTATTAGCTTATTATCTACTTTGCTTTTACATTAAGCTATGTTAGCTATGCCATGTAGTCAACTTTTCTTTTTTACTCATGACGCATCTAAGTGTCATAAACGGCGTGTGGGAAAGTTAGGTTTGTTTCTTTTTCATTAAATATAACGCAGTATTTATTGCAATATTTCTAATGTATATAATATTGAATTAACCATATCACATTTTACACCCTACATAACCTTGACAAATTGTTCTAAGAAAATATATGTTGACACATTAATTACATTATAATTATTAGAGTTAACTTCTAATGAGACTCAAATATGATTCTTTTTTTAAAGTTAAGTTAAGTTAAATAAATAATGCTTACTAAGAACCAATTTTAATCATGTACAATTCTACAAAAATTAATGTAAAATAACCACCAACACCTATTGGAAGACATTTAATTTATAATGTCTATGTTATTAAGATTATTTTATTTAACAATGAAATACAATTAGCATCTCTTTTGTGAATTATAAAAGTATGGAAAGAAACAATGTATTATAGTAAAAAAGGCCTTATTAGAAAACAAACAAAAGAAAAAAATAATTTCAAGTGGACAATCAATTTTAAAAATGTCTTGTAATTTATAGATAAAACCATTCAGCATTTAAAATGTCATGTCTTGTACTTTGAACTTCTTATAATAAATACTATAACAGTTGTCTTTGGTAAATGATAGGGTTGTCAATGTAAGAAAAATTCAATAATGTAACAGTAGATTATACAAATTGAATAAAAGAACATTTTGTAAACTCTACTCATCATTTTACTAGCACATTAAAATAGTAGTACAGTATGACAGCATCTAGCTTGGCTGTGAATTCAATTCGAACTTTAGGGGAATAATTTTAATTTCCACTAACTCACATCTGATAAGGCAGTTTGATGTTAAGTTTGGCCTCTCAACACATGATGTCCAAAATATAGAGTGGAAAGTGGGGAACAGACTTAACACTAGGTTCTTTCTGCCCACCCTGCTATATGTACGGTACAATGCAAAGCTAGGAAAGAAAAAAGAAGGAAAGTCATGGAGCAGGGGGCCCAAGTGTGTGACTGCAAATGTGACAGGTTGTGTTCAATTCCCACTCAAGGAAATGTTGTATTTAATATTTTGATTTCTTCGCTCTGGTGTCGAGGCAAAGCGCGGCGTTGATTTCCGCCAATCGACACATAATGCCTCTGGAACTTGGTAGAAATTGAGGAGCCCCCACTACCTACCCTGCTACACAAAGAAAAAGAAATTATTGGTTATAGGTAGTGGTATGTTTTAATACAATGAAGATAATTATGCTGGCACTTATTTCAAGTTGCATGCTTAAATACCATATTAAATAATAAACATGCAATCAACTTTCACCAGATAAAGGTCAATGTCTCTTATCTTTTATATCTCATCAATAAAAATGATTAAGTAATATGGGGCATAATACTGTTTAGGCATTTTTAGCTTTATAATTTACTTTATTTCACATAATGTGCTTAATACTTATATTTCACATTTATTAATAATTTGTACTGTGGGACACTGTGAGTGCAAATACAATTGCAATTGTCGTAGGTTTTATTTCAACCTGGAGAAATGATTTAATTTCAATTCTATGATTAATCAATCAATCAGCTTCACGCTGTATTTCGCACAAAGCAGGATAGGCAGAGGGAACATAGTGTTAAGACACTCCATTCCCGATTTTTCGCCAAGTTCTGGAAGCATTGCGTATTGAGCGGCGGAACTCAACGCCCCACTGCGCTTAACATCAGAGCAAAGAAATGAAAATGTAAATGTAAATAAATTTTTCATTTCCTTGAGTTGGGAACGAACCCACAACCAGTGGATTTTACAGTAACACTTTGTGGCCCTACACCTAAACTGGCCTCTTCAATTCTATGATTTAGCCATACAATCAAGTTATACTCAACAAGCTATGCCTTTAATTGAAGCAGAAAATGAATAATGGAGTATCTTGAAACTAGGTTATTTATGCTGCCAAGCAGAAAAAGCTGAAAAAATGTAATAACTGTAAGAATTAGAGGAAAATAAAAATGCACTATGTGATACTTTCTCTTGGCTTATTTTTGAACTTGATCTCGCTTCATTCACTTTTGAACAGCCTACTAACACAGATAATCTAACATGTATTTAGAAAGTATTACAGTTATGGAAGCCATCTGGATATATAGGACATACTAAAATTGTATTACATTTTTATAGAGTTTTTGCAGTTTATTTATTAATTATTGTGTAACAATCTATTGAATATCTTAGAAATATGTATGTAAGCTTTTAAAGAAATTTGTTTGTTATAGTTATGTTAGCTCATATTATGATGCCAATTTAAAAGATAATTTGTGTAATACCTATTTTTCTTGTTGATATTAATTATTACCAATTAAATTTAAATTTATTTTAAATATTAGTATCTGAGAAAGAATTTAGAAATAGACATTATAAATTAAATAATGATGTAGCTAGTTTTAAAATAACTTAAAAATTTCTGGTGCTATTGTCGAATTATTAAAAAGATACATGTTGTATTACATAAATACAATTTATTATTATCTACATACATCTTACTATTTCAATAAAGATATTACCAGCAAACAACTATTATGGTAATGTTACCATTGAAACAATATATTTATTTCATTTATTAATATTCTTGGAAGATTATTTATAGAATCCACAAAGTATCTATTCCCACTATAAGTATAATAACATTATTAAAATCGATGTTTCAATCGATTTGTATACCTTTACTTTGTCATCCATAACGATTCGATTGGCGGCAATCGTAACGGTCTGTGTAGTGATTATACTTGATTTATAAAAGTTTCATTTCTTAACGAGACTGACGATACTATTCGTGATATTTACCGAATAGTGGTCTATAAAATAGTAGTTAGGATGCATTGGTTTAATATTAATATTTATTATAGTTTATTATTGTTTTACGCATTTTTGTTTCTAAAAAGAAAGCTTAGTGTTTAAATTCTCCGTTCTTTACTTTTATCTAAATTTTAGACATAGTTGATGCATAAGTGTGCTGAAATGTATATTTTGCCGTGATCTTGCTCATGCGCTGCTTATCAGCCAGGGTCAATCACGTCACTCAATGAGAGTGCAAATACGGTTGTCGTCACTCCTCCCTCTTACAGGCGTGGCGCTGTAAGTGAGAGGGACAAGAGAGGACAATGACCGGTGCAATCGTTTTCAGTTGTTACTAGTGTTGTGACCTTAGATTCTTTGTGAATGACTTTGTGATGAAATATTATTTAATTCTTTATCTATATTGTATTAGTACGTTATTCGGTTTTTATTTTGTTTTAATTGGTGTTTTTTTTTAAGATAGAAATATAATTAATAGCGGATGTGACCATATTGATTTAATTGCAAAAAAAATGGAAATGATAATTTAATGTACTGTATGTTTTCCTTAAAAACAAATAAATAAAATAAAAATAAATAAATAAAGACAAAAAGAAAAGAATGTTATTAGTTCCAGATTATATTAAAATAACTTTTAATTAAATAATTTATTAAAAAATAAAATTCAAAATATTTTCCAAAAACATATTCAATTACGCGCTCGAAAGATAGATTGATTGACTGCTAAAAAAATGTTTAATAATTCTATAAAAAAAATAACAATTTTTTCCCCTATATATTACAGCAATGAGTTCCAGCGCGTGCTATAAGTGCAACAGGACAGGGCACTTCGCCCGCGAGTGCACGCAGGGCGGCGTCGGCGCCCGCGACTCCGGGTTTAATCGGCAGCGCGAAAAGTGCTTCAAGTGCAACCGCACCGGACACTTCGCGCGCGACTGCAAGGAGGAAGCCGACCGTTGCTACAGGTTACCATTGTTTAGCTATTTAAAAGGGTTATTTTAGTCTTTTAAAATAAAATATTCAATGCAAACATTTAAATTTTAATATTTAATAAAGAGGAGTTATCTTTTTGGCAGGTGTAACGGCACGGGGCACATAGCGCGCGAGTGCGCGCAGAGCCCCGACGAGCCGTCGTGCTACACGTGCAACAAGACGGGGCACATCGCGCGCAACTGCCCCGAGGGCGGGCGGGACTCGTCCAACCAGACGTGCTACAACTGCAACAAGGCCGGCCACATCTCGCGCAACTGCCCCGACGGCACCAAGACGTGCTACGTGTGCGGCAAGCCGGGGCACATCTCGCGCGACTGCGACGAGTCGGAGCGCAACTAGCCCCCGCTCCACCACGCATACACCACGCGAGGACTGTACGTAAGCAAAGGAGGGTGGACGTGCGAGCGCGAGCCGTAGGTGAATGTTTGTTCTTGCACGTGAACCAGTTGTGTTTTTAAATCATTTAATAATCGTGATTGAACTTTTGATGAGGTAGCGTTACAGTTTTTAGCATTACAGAGTATATATTTAATATATTTTGTACAGATTTATTTGTCGAAAGATAAATTGGATGCTGGCGTATGATGCGTTTTCATGAGAGGAGTGGGAGTACCCTGTCGGACTTTCTTGTTCGTCTTGTTATTGTCAGTTACGGTAGATGTCGCTCTCGCCGGTCGAACGCGCCGGCGCCGTTGTCGTCGTTTGGGTTACTTTATCAATCCTTTGTTTATGAGGTCCTGCTGACTTGTGGAGAATTCAGTGGCTAATTAGAATTTCATCAATCAGTATATTTTTTATTTTGTTATCCTTGTCGATGTGCCTATGTACACTATAATGTAAAATATCAGCTTGCATTGGGAGATAATAAATATCTTGCCTTATTTTTATCTAAGTTTCCATCACGCCCTTTTTGTTTTCATGTAGTTTTAGATTAATCTTACATACACATAGTTTGAATCTCCCAAGAATATATAAAGAGCAGACTTTCAAACACTATTATTGTAATAATTGACAGAACAAGAGGGCAAATCTAACCTATATACCACACACCTGCCATTAAAAAATATTTTACTTTAAAAACAACAAAAATATCATTGAAAAGACTATTTAAAATATGATTGTCTTAAGACTTATATACGTAAATCATGATACTGTGGTCAAATATGTATATATATGGTAAAATTTCACAGTAATCTGTTAGTGAACAAAAGCATAATTTTTACTAATAACCATAAAGATGGTTTCTTATAAATTTTGTACACTTCCTTTCATTTCCTTAACAAAACATGGCTCTAATAAACAAGTGAACATCTATAATTCACTTTAATATTTTGTTGTATCTATTAAAATAATGATTGAAATACAATATAAATAATTAGATTTATGATGCATACTACGATGGCAAGTTGGAAGTGCTCTTAGGAAAATGTTTGTATTTTAAATATAGATATTTCTACTAAACAATGTCTTTAAATGGAGGAAAAGTAAGGAGGAGGCTGTGTGGGGAGAGAAGAATCTGTTATTAATAACAGAATACTTATGTATTCGTCAGCAGCGGGACAGAAGATGTTGTCGAGGAGTGTTATAGTTTGAATGTGAAATAAAGGTGGACAGATGTGCTACGAATAACATTAAAATAATTATAATCTGTTCCGTTTAATCATTTCATTATAATTTTTGCATGTAACTAAAAAAATATATAACTTGAGAAAGTGTAAAATGCCATAGTTGTGGGTTCGATCCTGCTTGAACATATTTTTGTTGTTTTCATTTCCTCACTGTTTTACACTGTTCAACTCACTTTATCACAAAATAAAGTAGAACATGAGATCAGTCTTTTAATATCATTTTCTATGGACTTTTACTATTAGCAACATATTTCAATAGCTATATAAATGATCATTAAAAAACATAATAGATTAGCAACGAGAGTTGATTACACCTAACCAAAAATGATTGCGTTAATTCGATGTAGGCGCACTGATTTATATTTTAAGTTAATTATTAGGAAACTAAAAACAAAAAATATATACGAAAACATCCGTGTTGTCTTTTGAAAAAATAATCTAACAAAGAAACTACAAATAAGTGTAAGATCATTTAACATTTTCTTATATTTTAGCTTCACGCTAAAGCAATGTTGACAAAGGGAACCAATTGTTAAGACACTCCATTCCTGACTACGTTGAATTTTGACATTGTTTTGTGCTAAGTGGCGGCTTGAAAATTTGAAAGATTAATGGAAATATGACATTTATCACTACCAATCCCGGTTACTGTCACACGCTTGTGCCTCCCATGTTCCACATCTGGCTTCAACAATATCTACAAGTTCAAAACAAATAATGCAATGGAAATCAACGTTGAGTGTTTTGATAAGTTAGTATTTTTCTTATTTCATAATAAAAAAGCTTTATTAGAGACTAGCCTTTACTCGCAGATAGCCCATAATAAAATGGATATATGTAAGTGTAACTAAGAGCTCATGCTACGACCACAGGTACTGCAGTCTACAGTACGGACAACAAATCATGGCCGTTCTTACGTTATCTGTAGATTTATAGGGCTGCACAGATTGATTTTAGGATTTTTCTTACTTTTTATATTTTCTTGCGACCATGACTTGTTGACCGTACTGCACAGTATATTATATTGATGTATATAACATAATGTAATATGAAAAAATACTAGGCAAAAAGATATGTGAAATCAAGAAATAAATGAACTGTACGCTGTATCCCACACATAGTAAGGTAGGCCGAGGGATTAGGTTCCTTAGGTTAAGTCACTCCGTTCCCCACTTTCCGCCGAACTTTTTGAGGCATTTCGTGTTGAGTGACGCACCTCAATACCGACCTTTTGCCTTGCTGCCAAAGAGAAGAAATAAAAAAATAAATAATAACTCATTCCCTCGAGTGGGATCGAACCCACAACCTTGACCAACAATGAGCTTTTTTAAATCAATAGTTTCTGAGATTAGCGCTTCCACAAAACAACTTCAGCTTTATCATAATGAGTTAATATATCGATCTAAGACTATATCTATAAAATCCAAAATTAATCGAAACAATGCTCAAATAATAAGGCAGTTTATGTAAAATCTATGACACGAATTAACACTACTATTAAATAAATTAAACACAGATACTTATTATATTTTTAAGAATTAAACATTTTCATTACCATATTTAATTATTTAAAACAATTTTTTAAAAGTTGCAATTTTAAACAACAACAACGGAAGCTTGTGTAAGTTAAATAATGTTTTTTTTTTATCAAAAGTTAAGTGACAATTTAATGATGTTATTTTAAGTAATTACACATTAGAATATTATACTCCTATACAGAAAGATTAAGAAAGTTCGTAGAAATACTTAAAAAAAATCAACAAAAAATCATATGATAAGGACTGCTGGACGTTGAATATGTTTTATAAATACAATTGAAATGATATCAGAAAATATAATTAGGTAAATTCTGCAATAGGTATGCTTTTTTGTTAGAAAGTTTTTTAAGTTTTAATATTTATTTCAATTTTGGTATGGAATACCGAATTTGTTAATAAATTTATTCAATAACATAGTTATAAAATAAATATATGAAGCAAATATTTGAGTTTTTATTGCTTTTATATACTTCCCTTATCTTCCTTTTAATATATCGAAAGTAGCTACATTTTTTTTCAGATCAGATTTTATCAGTGTTGCCATGTACAAAAAATAAATGTTTTGAATATAATACATGTTTGTATTGTATTAGCCGATGTACGGGACATTGATTTATTTTTGTAAATATAATCCTACATTCTGTTGGAAACATATATTGTCAACGATTTTTAATGAAAATAAATTTATAAATACACGTTAAGTTTCCGGTAATATTTACAAATTCTGCTACCTGTCAAATGACAATTCAAATTGGCATTAACCGGGCGTGGTGCGGCTGCGCCGAACAAGTTTTGGCTTTGGTTGGATACTTTTATGTGTGAAGTGAGTAATGTGACGGTGTAACGAACTTGTTTATTTTCTGTAATTCAATTTATTTACATCTTAATCTTCATTCAGTATTTATTTTCATATTTCAATAATAAATTACAACTAAGTGTGCTTGTGTTGATGTTATTGTATTTTCTGCAGAAACAAAAATCGAACCGTTTCCATGGGCGTTAACTTCAGATTAAGTAATAGTAAGTTATTATTGAATTAAAATATTGGTTAACCGTGTTTTGAGCTGGTTGGAAGTGTTTCACGTTTAAGAAACTGTTAACATTTGCATTTTTGAGATAAAACAGTAACGTTAGTGTTTCGGTTTCTGGTTCATTCGAAACAAAACAAATACTGTTATATTAGGTTGTAGGTTAATTATAAATAGTATCGTGTAATAATTTAATGTATATAAGAAATTTATATAACATAATCTAAATATATTGGTAATTCCAATACGTTTTATTATTTTTGCAGATAATTGAAACAATAAGACTGAACTATGAATCTCATAGTACATATATTATCATTATCAATATTACTACAATTATGTTTTGCACAAGACTATAGTTATCCTAATTATAATCAACAAAGTCCAGCAAATCCTACAAATGATTATAGCAATACAAATGATCCAAAATACTATGACAATCCCTATGATCCAAACAAGAGATTTTCTAATAGAAACCAATATGATGCAAACCAAAATAAGTATGACTTAGATCAAAGATATTCATATGATAATAGAAATGAACCATCATATAATCAAAACCCATATAGTCCAGAAAATACACCGAGACCTTCATGGGATAGTGGCCGCCAATACAGCAATTCATACAAAAGTGTAGAATTGGAACATGACAGTGTTATTATTAATGAGGCGTAAGTAAAACTATAACATATTGTATTTTTTTATATTTCAATTATTGTTATTTATGTGTAAAACAAAAATTAAATATAATATATACTACAAGCTAACTTAGTTACAACAAAGCAAATAAAATGAGGCTCATGTATTGTTTGACTGTAAATGCAATAGTTGTGTTCAATTCAAATTAATGAATTATTGTTTTGTAACTCTGGCAATGCAAACAGCTGTGATGAATTTGAACAATCAACGTAGAATCTATTAAATTCAGGTGAAAAGCAGAAAATTCAAGTGTCTTGGCATAGTGACAGTGCATCATGTGAAAGTGCATAAAGTTTTCTTCAAATACAAACTCTATAGTATTAGGTATTACTTTTAAAGTATTTATTTAATTTTTTAGCACATACTTCATAGTAGCTTCACAAATGGTGAGGCCGGGACAAATTTACAAAATATCAGCAAATATACTGAGAGCTAGACTTCAAATGACAATAAGAGCATCAATATCTTGTAATGGAGTGGAAATTGCTGATGTTATTGAGAAAGTAAAGGAAGGTGTACCTGAGATTCTTAATATGAGGGTGAGTATTAGTAATAATAAATAAATAATACATGTCATTTTGTTTATATACACCAAGCAAAAAAAGATAATCAATTAAAATTTTATTGAAAATAAAGGTAAAATCATTTTCAAAAAACTTTTATGTGAAACCACAGCTATTTAGCTGTGGTTTCACAAATATTGTTAAGTAGTTGTTGTAGTACTTATTCTATATACCAGACTATCTAATAACTATCTCAGTTACTCGGACTACAGGTACAATAGGTAACATAAGTATGATTAATATTACATATTGTAATCTATAATCTTCCTTGATAAACAAACTTTTCAAAACAAGTTAAATTTTAAAGTAGTAGTTCCTGAGATTAGTATGTTCAACCAAACAGATTTCTCCATCTTTATAATACAAGTATAGAAGTATAGATATCAATTATTGTGTATTTATACATTATAATTGTGTATTAAATTAAACAAGAATGTGCTTCATAATAGAAAGCCATACAAGTGACAAATTTATTGTATTAAGTGTAACAAGTCCCTTGTGATTATGCTAGGTTTCATATTTATAATAACGTATAGTGCAGTTGAAAAAATAAAAAATACTATTTATTATCCAAATTTTCGAAGCAATGCCTGTTGAGTGGCGGAGCTCAACGCCGCTCTTTGCCTTGTTACCAGAGCGAGGTAATGAAAACTTTAATATTCACTTTCACAACCATCTGTGTTTTGAACTAACAGGCGTCCCGTTTACATTAACATTCTAACTTAACTACAATAGGTAACCAACCCCTTACAAAGAAAAAAAAACTTGCATTTAATCAGAGCCCTTAAAATTATCAATATCTAAGTCACATTTTATAAATGTTTGTGTAATAATTGAGGCCGCAGTGGCGCAGCGGCACAAACGCGACAGGTTGTGACTTCGATTCCCTTTCGAGGAAATTAAATATTTAATACTTTTATTTGTTCGTACTGATGTCGAAGCAAAAACGCGGCATTGAGTTTCGCGACAACAATTCAGAATCCAGAATTCAGCGGAAATGGGGAGCGGAGTGTCTTAACATTAGGGTCCTGCCTACCCTGCTCCATGTGGGATACAGTGTGAAGCTAGATAAAAATATACCCTTATCTACTCTAGATACCAGCAACGACTGTGCCCGGCGACTACAGGCTCCGCGTGGAAGGCTTATATTTGGACGACCCGTTCGGCGGGCGCGCGTTTGTCAATGAAACACAACTGATATTCTCCAAGAGATTTATGACTATTTTCATACAGATGGACAAACCTGTGTATATGCAGAGTCAGACTGGTAAATATCTTTTAAAGTAAATATCGATGTTGTGTTCACGCTGTGGCATAGCATCAGACTGTAAACGGGTTCGATTCTCATTCGGGGATTCTAAGTTATTTTCATTTCCTCGCTGTGGTACCAAGTACCACAACATTTCATTTGGTTACATTACTCAACACGCATTGTCTCGAAATTTAGGCGGTGCGTGGAAAATGGTGAAATGCGTGAAGTCATTTTAATGAATAAATAATTTATTTCTTTCCATTTAGTTATTACATAAATATAGAGTCTGCAAACATGATAATTGATGAGATGAGTGGATTCGATGCCCACTCGGGGGAATTAAATATTTTGATTTCCCTGTTCTGATAGAAAAAGTGCGGCGTTGAGTTCCGCCCATATTAACTTGTCTAGTGTAGCATCTCGTAAATATAGCATGCTATGCAGAAAAAAGCGTTAAGCTACTCGTATTTGAATGAATGATGGATTTAGTAACTGTTAATCTAAATATACCCGTTCCTAATGACTTGTTGGTTAACTTATTTTAGGAACACTCAAGAGTTCCAAGTATTATATGAATATATATACACTTAATATATATAAAGTGTAACACGATGCTAACCACTTAAACTAAAGAGCAAAGATCAATAGATAAATCTAAACTATTTGGTTATTCCTCACAGTGAACTATCGACCCAAATGTTTAATGTATTTTTTTTATTACCTTTTCGTTTTGTAATTAATATACAATTGTATTGTGTTATAGCTTTCTTTTTAATTTATGAGTTAGGAAAGATTATGACAAAATTATAGAGGCCAGTCGTGGCGCAGAGGCACAAAATGTGACTGTAAACGCGACTGGTTTGAGTTCGATCCCCACTCTAAGAAATGAAATATTTATTTAAAATGTATATTTCATTTCTTCGTTCTAGTATCGAGGCAAAACGCGGCGTTGGCGTTTTCCGCCACTCAACACGCAATGCTTTCAGAATTCAGCGGAAAGTCGGGAACGGAATGTCTTAACACTAAGTTCCCTTTTTCCGTTTCTATCCTGCTTTGTGCGGGATACAGCGTGTAGCTGATTTAATTTGATTTGTAATTAAAAATATTTTGCATGTAACACCTCATAACTCTGTGTTCTTTACTTTTCGAAAACCTCATCTGCCAGCAGAATAAAATAATTCATTTCTCTTTGAGTGGGAATCGAACCAAAAAAGCTTAAACGCAGTTCCACTGCGCCACATTGGCCTAATCCAAATGTCATTATTTTAAAGACAAATAGCGGGCGGTATAAAGAAGTTCTACTTATGTACTATTATTATATTTTATTTTTCAGTGCGATTCAGAATTATTCCGATAAATACGGAACTGAAGGCGTTCGGAAGAGCTATCGATGTATTCATACTCGACCCCAATAGACGTATTATGAAAAGATGGCTTTCAAGACAGGTAACTATCACTTGAACAATAACGATATGTCAAGTAGAGCAAAATGTATGTTTAATTTTCTAGTTTTTTAATATTATATTACTTTAATGTATCAAAATTTATTTGTAAATATATAATAATTTTCTATAACAACAAAAAAATGACGCATTTCTGTCATATTTAATTAGCAATTTATAATATTTTATTACCGTAAAAACTGATGTGCTGAATCAGTGTTGCCAAATTTTTTCTATATGTAAAGCGGGATTTTTGAAGATTTTAAGTAAAAAACATAAATAATAAACATTTAATTTATTATATATCCATTTATTAAACTTTTAAACAATGATTCCAATGGTGATAGATATCAATATATATATATATATATATATATATATATATATATATATATATATATAT
>DWAO01000357.1:0-27016 GCA_018230605.1 Heliconius congener
GATGAGACTTACATAACATAGGTAAAAAGAACGTAATGTTACAAAAATATATACGCATAATAAATAATTAGATTTATGTGTATTTTATAAATATCAAATATCAACTTTGGTCGTATTTTTGAATTCAAAACAATCAAAAATTCTTATAGAAATTACGAGAATGTAGTAAAAAAATAACATAAGAAATCATTATAGTTGTCAATCAATTTTATTTTTTAAATCAATAATCATGTAGTTTCAGCGTTCTAGTAAGCAATATAATTACTTAATACCTTAATTTAACAAATGCATATTCCACCACCACCTTACGAAAATAAACAAAAAGTCACTTTATGTAAAATATAAAATTTTACCACAAACACATTAACCAAATAATAAACTAAATTTAATCTCATAATACGAAGAAAAACCGTCCGAAAATTTGTATTTAACCGTCGCAAGCTGACGTCCTAAATGATTGTCGAAGTTTTTATTTGAGTTCGGACGTCATTCCCACCAACCACAGTTTTTACGCGATATAAAAAATGTTTTTTACTCAGCCATAGATTCTTGTATACTTATATAAAACTTTCTATAATAAATCTTTTATACAGCAGCTATGTTTATTTTAAAATATGTTAATTGAATAAATTTGTCAGATTATTGGGTTGAAAAAAATATATGAATATATTTAGACGCGCAATTTGGGTTTATTTTGAAATAGATTAGCTTCACGCTGTATCCCGCATGTAAGGCAGGCAGGCAGGGTAAGTAAATGCTGCACTGCTCAATATATCAAAACATTCCTTGGCGGATCTCATCGCGGCGTGTTGTCTTGTTACCAGATTGAGGAAGTGCAAATCGTTAATTTCCACGTGTAGGAATTGAATCCACAACTTTACAGTTAACATCAAACTATGCCACTGTGCCACTAGAATATACCTCTTGTGAGTTTAAAATAATTAACTTGAAGTGAAAAATTGAGAAATCGATGGATAAAAGGATGAATTTCGAAGGAAATCTATATAAAATTTTCAGAGATTATTCTGTCTCAAAATTTTGAAGAACCATTCAAAATCTATGAACATACATACATACATACCTGCATACATGTGTTGGTTTGAGTGGATAGGTATTAAGGTCACCTACCCATCAACAGTTTCATCCCATCTATTGCATTTTCGATCGATATACACCCTGTATAAGACAAGGCTCAATTAATATATTTAAGTGCATTCTCTTAATTTATATTCAAAAATTATTTTCTCATATGAATTCTATTATATATGCTACGAAAGTTAATTGATGGAGATATGTCACTATAGCTAAGAGATTATTAAATGGCGTGTTTTGCATGATTTATGAATGTAGTTTATCAAATATTTCTATCATTTTCTAAGTTATATAATTATTCTTTGTCTTAATTAAACTCACTATTGTATATCATGGGTTCGAGTCCTGCTATGTCCGTTTTTTTATATTTTATATTCTAAAAATATTTAATTATTTAAACTCTAGAAGATTTTCTATAATATTATTTTAGTTTTTCGCCGTATCCCGCACATTTCCTTCATATTCTGCAGGCATTGCATGTTGAGTTCCGAAACCCAACGCCGCGTTTTGTCTCGTTACCAAAGCGAGGAAATGAAAATATTAAATATATCACGTTTACTGTCGCACGCTTGTGCCCCTGCCACCTCGACGCTACAACTGGCCTCAAAATCTATTATTATTTTGTTTCAACGTTACAGTTAAATTTTTTTAAATATAAAAAAACACATAAAACATTACAAATCCATGTATAAAATAAGAAAAAAACCACCACCCGTAAAATAATATTCGATATATATCAAAAATTCCATTCGACTCTTACTCTAGATGGATGAATGTAAGGAAAAAAGTATTGATAAGAATCCTTTCCACGTCAGATTAAGTAAAGCTATATATTTTCAGCAATCACTGATAACTTTGTACATACTTATCACGAAATGAGGAATTCTTAATCAGGTTTAGAGTAAAATATATGTTACGGTATACACGGGAAGAATATACAGATGAACTAACCTGGACCTGGAAATTTTGGGTTCGACTCCTACTCAAGAACATGAAATATTTATTATTTTCATTTCATTACTCTGGTGTCGAAGGCAAGCGCGACGTTGAGTTCCGTCTCAATACGCAGTGTCTCCAGAATTCAGTGGACAATGGGTAACGGAGTATCGTAACACTAAGTTTTCTCTGCCTACTCTACTATTTGCGGAATACAGCGTGAAACAAGAAATTTAAATAAAATAATAATATTACATATCTGTAACCACAAAATTGCTCGACAAACTAATAAAGAAAAACTAACAAATATTTCATCTAAACATTCCTTTATTACGCCACCCTCTAATAATCTGGTATAAAGTATTAAAAATAAACCTCGTTTTTTATTATTTATAAGGTAAGGTGTTGAAAATAACAATTCCATATAAAAAAAAGTGGGAACGCGAAACGGAACGTTAATCTGTTGGAATCTCCGTCAAAAATCCTTTGTTATCGCAGAGTTATTTTTCAGTAGGTTCAGATGTACCAGACAAAGCGACTCGAATATTTTACGGCAGTAATCTCATTTTAGTTCGCGGGGCCTTTTTTTCTTCCTCTGCGTTAATCTCACTTGATATATTGTATTTGGACCTACAGTTAGCGGCAGTTACATTTCTAATGGCCGTTGATACTTAATAGCGTAATTTGTTTAATAAAATTTAAAGGATTTCAAGAGTAAACGGGCTGGGGGTCGATTGTTCACCCTTTTCTGTTTAATTAATAGAATATAATCGTAGAATTTAGCGATTTTGAGTAAGGTTTTGTTTTTTGTTAACCCTTCTATTATCTTTCTTTTTTTTTAGTCTTATCGATTATTGCAATATAGAACTTATTGTCAAGACTCTCCGTTTTCGCCTTGAGATTTTCAAGAATTCGAATTCCAGAAATTGCATTTTAAATGGAGAAACTCACAACGTAAAGTCTTGGTAGAGTGGAGTACTAAAAATAGCTAATTACCCAAGTGGAAATCAAATATAAGCCACGATGGCTTTATATTTGTATATTTTCCCACAACTATCGCAAAAATTCATCATATTAGTATTATTCATAATATAAGCTCAAAACACATTTAGCATATATAATTGTACCAAAAACGTTTATATTATGTATTAACTAAATATGAAATTATAGCGATTGATATAATTTCAATATAGCAGTATGCATATATGAAATAAATGTTATAAGTGCATTTAAAATTCTATTAAAAATATATTATTAATTTACCTTATAGTATTCACGATGACACTAGAATCGTATTCCGTATGTCATAGTGATTAGTTTGTTTTTATAAAATATAAAAATCTCTTTTCTGTGTTAAATTTTTATAGGGTAGTTAAAACTGTGGTTTCATTTAAAGTGGAGTTGGGAAAAACAATCTGTTTATTAACTTCAGGCAGCCCAGTGCTAAGACATTCAGTTCCCCGAACACCGTCCATTTCTCGAGATCGCCTATTTGCACGTCTAATTTGCCTTTTTACCTGAAACAAAACCAATCCAATCCAATAATGACAGATTTTTATAACTTTATATAAGAAAATAAAAAAAAACGTAATGAGTAAGCTTTCAATAATATTCATAAATAATATTTGTTTCTATTTAATTTCCATATAAATTTACCAAAATTTCAACATTTGTAAACCACAAATTATTATTGTATGGATTCAATCAAATCAGTACATTATAAAGTTTGGAAAACAATAAATTATCGAATATATTAAATTGAAATTACATTTAAAAGTACTATGAAATAAATCTGAATTCTCGTAGACCATTCATATGAATAGCCCACTTCGTTCCAGTGGCTAGAAAATATGGAAAGGACTTATTTTATTAGATATCGATAACGCTTTATAGTGTTATTATTGCTTAAGAAATTTATAGCTTTTTGGACTGGGATTTTTTTTAAACCAATTACATACAAATACATATTTAATTATTTTTCTAAGTGTTCAAAGTACAATGCTTACATTAAAACGTATGGAGTGATGTGATATGGTCTTCCTTGATAATCTTTGCAATATCCAGTACAGTTTTTTTTTTCAATTGGAGCCAGTTGTTCCTGAAGTTAGCGAGAACAACTGCACGAAGCTTATAATATTAGTAAAGATAATTTTTGGTCTGACTTCGAATTGTAGCAGATTATTTATGTCTAAAACTATTATGGATTTTTTTAAACAATGTGCGGTGTTAGGATCCGCACATAAAGACTCAATGTGTTTGAATATGTCACAAGTGAGAAACTTGTAAACGTAGTGACTTGGCACCAAGTATTCTCCGCTTCCTTGAAGATTATACAATACCAAGATTCTTGCACATATATGAAATCATATTTTGAACCTACGACTTTTCGATTAACAACACGATATGTCAGCCACGAAAGTAATGTGGCATGATGTACTTTACTAACTATTATAATAACACATTTTTCTATGAAAGAGATTTCCATTTTGCTGAAATGAAAAAGCCAACACATAAAAAATTACTAAATAATAATATATGGTACTTTAATTAAACATTCATTTTATAGCTCTTCATTTTATAATAATTATTATGAAAATAATTTCGAAGTAGCATTTAGCGTGCTTAGGACGTTAATGTTATAAATATTTATTCTCTCGTTAGCATTTCAATTTAATTGTAAAATATTTTCTGCAGGATGTACTAATATTTTAACGCAAGAACATTACACCATTAACATTTATTTTATCTGCTCGCTTCATTCCGCACATAACACAGTAGGCAGAGGGAATCTAGGAACTTAGTGTTAAGACACTCCGCTCCCCACTTGCTGTTAAATTTTCGAGACATTGTGTGTTGATTGGCGAAGCTCAATGCCACACTCGATTGGGTATCGAACCTACAACCAACAGACGTCGTTCCGTTGCGCTACGACGGTGATATCTTTGTTTAATAATCTTTGGTCTCATAACAATAAATATTAATTCATTTGGCTACCCCTACATTACTGCTGCGAACATCAAAAGTGAAGGAGCCCACTTAAGTATTTATGTCTCCTCTGCTTATATTAAAGTCTCGGGAAATTAGACGAAGTGTCTTATTATGCTGTAACTTTGACATTGTTAAGCTTGATGGAGATAAATTAAAATATTACTTATTTATAATTGAATTCAATTTACGTGTAATCTGTATTAAAATCATCCAATTCTATATTATAAAAACACTAGACGTATTGTGTCTAAACTACTCTTTTTTGTTGCAGGAAAAATCTGACACTACTATTATGGTTGGTTCTTGGTCTGATGACGAGCAATGGTGCGGAGATCACTTGCCCAAGCGAGTGTACCTGTCGCCATATCTTCAGCCAGGAGGTGGAGAGCTCGCTGCGAGTGGAGTGCACGCGGGGTGACATGCGCTCCATACCAGTGGATTTCCTCGACCATATGGCTGATGTCATGATCATCGCTGCACCACCGGACCGTCCTAATTACTTGACGATTGGGCCTATTTTCACTCAGCCTGTACCATTCGTCAATCTAAAAGAATTGCATATAGTGCGGTCAAACGTTCCATCTATCGGTCAATATTCATTTTGGGGCTTACAAAATTTAAGAGTCGTCAACCTCACGCATAACAACCTCACTAGCATTGGCGCTGACAATTTTCGTGGCCTAATTAATTTAACTGAGTTGCATCTCGGGTTCAATAACATTGAGCAGATGCCAAGTGAGACATTCCGCCATTTGACCGCATTGAGAACTTTAAGCCTGGCTCACAATCAAATTTTCGTCTTAGTACCCCGACTCTTCCGGATGCTGGCGAAACTATCGTACTTGGACTTGAGCTACAATCCGCTAGCTGATTTAAATCCTGAAGTGTTTAAGGACATTCAACATCTACGTATATTTAAATGCAGGCGTTGCTTATTAAGGAGAGTGAATACACAAATTTATCACTTGGTACCACATTTGGATGAATTAGATTTGGGCGAGAATCAATTTAAATATTTGACATCGGATGAGTTTATTAGTTTGAAAAAATTGAAAAAGTTGAAATTGGATGGTAATCAGCTGTCAGTAATTGTGGACAACATGTTCGGTAGGAACAGGGAATTACGAGTGCTTTCGTTGGCACGCAACCGTCTCGCCCTCCTGGCGCCCGCCGCCCTCACTAATTTGACGACGCTCATGCATTTAGACATCAGCCACAATAAAATGGACAGATTTCACTTACAAACATTCGCCCCGGTCGTCGACTCCCTGAAGACTATCAATTTTAGCGGCAACAACTTGCCACTAAATGAAATCGCAATTGTTTTGCAGATTTTGCCAGAAGTGCACGGTGTAGGGCTGGCCAACTTGTCTATACACGAACTACCACCAAATTTTTTCACATACAACGAACATCTTGTGGCGTTGGACATATCATGGAACAAGATGACAGTGTTCCCGTACAAGCTGCTTACGAAGACGAAATTTTTACAACGACTCGACATATCTAAGAACAAACTGCACACCCTCAACGAAGAAGATCTTCAGAGACTGGAAGCGATCGCACACGTTGATATGTCAAAAAATCATTGGCGATGCGATCAATGTTCTGCAGGTACGATGCTAGTCTTCATGACGACTACAGTATTAAATGCAACGATTCGTAGCTTAAAGTGTCATTCGCCTTTAAGATTGCACGGTGTCACTTTTGGAGAGATTATATATGACAACTTGGATGCCTGTTCTACCACACACGAGGCTCAAATGAGTGTGATCGCTGGTCTAATGTTACTATGTGTTGCGATATTAGCAGTAGTGACAACTGTCTTATGTTGTTCGAGACGTCGTGCAGCTCACTATTATACAAACGAGGAGAAACGGAGAGAGCACGAACATGATCATCCTGAAGAATTACTTGGCAGAACCGAGTTGGGGAGTGTGGCTACGATCCATGCACCCTACTTGGTGAAGGGCAGCTAACATCGCGCCCCGACGCCCCCGGTGTCGAGGCGGTCACGCTTCACCCTCTCTAACGACCCAGCCGCGACCACAAATCACGATTTAATCTCGCTACGGTATCTGTCAACGAATTTGCTTCACGTGTCCAAAGAAATTATATGATACGAAGATGATTTGGTTTAAGACCAATGAACATTTCTATATTAATGTCTAATATATAATATATACCTACTAATATTATCTTACCTTAGAAGTAATAAATTATCTGGCATAGGTTAAAAATAAGGGAAAAATATTTTTCTATTAATAGTTTTTTTTTAGGATAGTATTTTGTCACCTGAAACAAGAGTACAGGACGTATAGTGTGTAAATTTACTTAGATAGTCTTCAACAATTACGAATTTCCGTAGATTGATTTAAAGTATGTACATATTATATAGATAATGATATATAATATATAGCTTATCTTATAAGATAAGAACATTTTATTAGGTAATAATACATATTATATTTAAACTGTCCGGCAAATTTATTTTGAGGATATATTCTATTGTAATTAAATATTTTCTGATGGCAAAATTATGTAAGACAAGACCAGTAGCTTAAAATATAAAATTTAAATTACAATTCATATAAGAATTTAAACAAAATAAAATTTGTGGAAGAAATATATGCTCACTACATTAGTTATCAATAGTTTCAAATAGTGTCGTAAAATTTAAAAAAATGTATAAAAATATTTTGTATGTATTTGCGAATAACTTATATGTTTAAAATACAGTTAGATGATGCTATATGGATCCTTATATTTTTAAGAATTTGTAAATAAAAATGGATATTAAATGTAAAATTATATTTAAAATTATAAAGTAATAAGTAATATAAAACGCAAAAACACATTTAAAAATATATTAAACATAGAACCTTCTTAAGAATTAGAATCGCTATAATGTATTCTCTTAATATACATATATGTATATGTATGCAAATAAACAGTATATTTAAGTTTAAGAAATACTCTAGGAGGTGGTTGTAATAATAGGCTGTTTAATTAATTTATTATTTTTTTATTTTACAGTTCGCACGAGATCTCTTTATATTTCATATTATTATAAAATTTTGAGTTGTATCATCATAGCAATAGTGGTGGCTTTTTCTTATTATTTCTCTCAATGATTATGGGACTCATTCCTGGATTAAAACTATTGAAGCTCCTGGCCTATAAGGTAAGTAAACATAGTGAAAATAAAAGAAACTTTTGTTATAATGCATGTTATTTATAAGTTATATCATAAAGCGACGTGCCAAAGGGTGCATAAGATTATATTCTCAATATTAAATATATACTTCGAGATGTTGGATGATATTTTTGTTTAAAAAAAATCTTATTGGTCTAGTCAATTACTCTGACTCAGAAATTGGTGGATTTTTTTTATTTTATTTCTATTGAATGCTATTTTATGTAATAAGCTGTCTTGTTTGGAATCGGATACCTATCTGTGAATTTTGATAAAAAAATTATTAACACAATATTTTTATGGTACTTATATTTAATTATATACTTTTTTGGTTTCAGTTTTTAAACAATTTATAATAAAACTAAGCGATTAATTAACTATTTTATATATCTTTATTTTAAGTATTTTTATCTATTCTAAATATTTTATTAAAAAAGATCTTCGTGGTTTGTGGTATATTAAAATATTTCTATACGCAGTATCGGCAATGAGCACGCATGTTTTCTTTGTAGAATAGTTAATATATTAAAAGGAAGATACACAAAGTCTGATTATAGTAACAGATTGTTGAGGAACGACGTAACAATGGTCTAAAACGTGGAACGATATAATTATGGAGCTGGAATATTGTTATAATTATATAATTATATTGTATAGATATATATTCTATTGTAGATATTTATTGGCCTAATTGTTAACGTAGATAAATTTTAAATACCGCTCGTGCTTTTCATTCTACGCTATTCGTTTTCAAAGAACTTAAAGGATATATTTGAAAATTAGGCTCTTTCACTTTTTATTGCTGCATTAAGTAATTAAATGAAAATTCAACGTTACTTTTTTTCCTTGCCAATTTTAAATGCTGCTGCTGGTCTTAAGTTACGTCATGAACTGACTGGACTGACTGACTGACTTTTACCACTTCAATGGTGACACCTGACGACATTATCCAAGGTTACTATGACTATAGATATAGTGGGTTACATCGATACAATTAGCTCGATATAATATAGCCTCCCTCAATAAGTGGACTATCCAATACAGACATATTTTTTCAATTTGAACTTAATTTTATCTCTTCTTAAAATGATTTTATTTTAATATGTATTTATTTTATAACGCTGTCATGTCATGGCGCTTGAAAATTGACTGTCGATTTCGATTCACCGACCACCTTTTTATTCTTTTTTCATATCTCTAATCGAATTTAGTCATCTGTCATTTTATATCTAAATGAACAGATTAGAGGGACTATTTTTTTTTTCTTTCGTATCTCACTGAAGTTTTATACATTATTTTTTATGGCAAAACGAAGTAATAAAATCCTGTTTTTTTTCGTTTCCATTGGAACGTCGGAAAACCATTAATATTTTTCTCATTTACACTTCAGAAACCTACCTACGTTGCACTGTTTCGTCTCCGTGTTGTTTGTCAGTCATTCTGTAACTGTATTTCATGATCCAAATTTTAGCTTTTAATTGCTGCGCTTATGTGATGCTTTTTTTCGAAATCTATATTTTTGCAGTAGAAGTAGTGAACATACACCGCGTGCCTTTTCGTGATTTATTGCGGATACTGCGTAAAGTACATTATTGTGATATACCAAAAAAATACACACACGCAAAATATATAAACATTATTTTATTTATTTTTGACTTCGACTCTAAAAAACCTTCTCTAATTTATTATAATAAAACTTATTACCTTTGAAATAAGGTGAATATATTCAGTATATTTTATATATATTTTTTAAATATTTTTATTTCGAAAGTTCCTAAATATTTCAAGTTATTCAGTAAACATAAATAATTCAGTTATATTCAATCAATCGATATCAAATATTTTTCTAAAGTGAACTACATACTATCTTAACTACTAACAAATTTCAAGTATTAAACTTACAATAACTTACAGCAAGAATGAATGAAGACACTATAGTGGTCACCTGTCAAGAAATAAACTGTATATTCCATCAGTTAGACTGAGAAGGCGGTGTAAATTATGATGCAAAATAAATCAAAATCGTATAAAAAATAAAATTCAATATCTCGAAGTAAAACTTTCTAATATAATAATAATTTTTTCCTTAATTAAGTAATTTCATATATTAATAGTAGGCTAATGAGAGTCTACCGCATAGATTGCATTATTTTTGAAAATAAAGGTTAAAACAAATGTAAAGTTTAACTTAATTATTTATGGGTAAGATCATAATCATATTAATTAATGTAGGATATATTTCATAATCATAATCATTCATAAATTTTAGTTATTTGTATAATTAAGACTATTACTATTTCTATACTTTTTTCTATCTTTTTATAATTTTATACACTTGTAAAGAGTTATTGTATTAATTAAATTCCATAAAAAAATTGAACTAACAGGATTTGTAAGGATTTAAAGACTAGGCTTTAAACTGGTTTCAAATTTTAATATGGACGCCAATATAATTGAATACACCCAAACAGAAGTGAGAAAATAATAAAAAAAATCATCGTTATTTTGCATTTTTTTTTGTTAAATTACTGTTATTATTACTACAGATTACTTTAAAACATATTTCTTACAAAATTCTCGCAGTAGCTATAGTCGATAATAAATTATTAATTTATTTACGACAATTTTCTTTATTTAATGATCATATTGTTTCATTTAATGATCATATTACGATCATATATAAGTTAGTCGTCGGTATTTATAATTATATTTTTTTAAAGTTTATTAAGCATACAAATATATCTTTAGATATTGTATTCTTTACTTCTCTACGGGCAATATGTTAGGTTATCAGAAGTAGATCTTATGTAACTTAAGTACTATATAAAATATCAAAATTTTAAAAATATTAACGGGACATTTGCAAGGCTAACATAATATAAATATTATAATTATAATCATTTATTATGATTATATTATTTAATACAATTTTATTTAAATTTGAACAGTCTTTGATATCCTAATTAAAATTATATCTATAATGACTTTTAAATTATTTTATATAATTTTGTTTCATTTACAATTTATTATATTATCATCTTATATTATATTATCGAATACGAGTGAACTACGGTACTGGTGCTGTATTACTATGTATGATTATAATTATATCATTTAACTTAAATTATTGTTGCATTTAGCTTTAGGTCTATATTATTCTGTCCATATTTTTTTTATATAAGTTTATGCTTAATATATTTAAGTCCCTATAAAATACCATTTCAATACAACACACACAAATGTAGGTTTCCCCAACGAATAAATTTAATTTATCACATGTTATTAGTAGGTTTATCGATTTTTTATGCTTTCTCTTGAGTGTCTTCTCCCCGAGTGGTGTCCGGGAGCAGAATAGCACCAACGCAGTCATCTAGCGTGTCGTAAGAGGCGACTAAAGATGAATAAAGTCCAGTAATACTTTAATATTGATGTTTTAAAATGAATACCTGACTACCCAAAATAATTGCACAAATTTACATGAAATCAATGTTTACGCTAAAAATATATACCTATATTTTTTCCTATCTAGATACACAAATTGTCAATGTTTTAAATTAATATTTAATTTACTTTTTTTTCATTTATTAAATTAATTTTTTTTCATTTATTAGAACCTAGTGTTAAGACACTAGGTTCCCTCTGCCTACCCTGCTGAGTACGGGATACAGCGTGATGCAGATTTTTAAAATAATTCAATTTTTCATATAATAGCTGATATTACTAATACTACCAATGATTATCGTAACATTTATCTTATTTACATAATTTAATAATGTTTTTTCAAGCATTATTTATTATATTCTATATAAATTGGAACCCCGTAATTTTTTGTTATATTTTGTAAGATAAATTATATTGTCTATTTTGAACTTTGCACTGATATTAAGCAATAATTTGATTAAAACATTTTTTTCTTCGTCGGATATCATTTTCATTGTTAAGCCTCTTTCTTAACTGACATCAATCGTAAGTTTTTTATTAATTTAAATTTATTCTCTGGTCAACGATTATTTTATCATTTTCTATAGTAATCTTAGCTTCCCAAATTTATCATATTACTGGACTTTATAAAATCGTATTATTATTGATATTATTTGTAAGTTTAACGTTACACATATAAAAGTGAGCCACAAGGGATACAATAGTTTGTGTATAAGTTTTTAAATACTTTTAGATTTTTCCACTTCAAGTAAAATAGAAGTAAGATTAAGTTTTTAAACATTTTTTAATATTTGAAAATGTTCAATTCATTCAATTTAATCAGCAAAAGTGCATTAGAAATGAAGTTATTATGATGCGACAAAATTAATATTTCTTTTTCGAATAGCGTTTTCGTGAACATGCGATAGAGTGATTAATTTCTTTACTTATTGTTTCCTTGTGTGTCTTAATTTAGGTTAATAATTATATGAAATATATATAATTTGGATTCTTTTGTGCTTATAATAAGTTTATTTATTGTTTTTTTCGTATTTTTTGAGTTTTTGGTTTGAATTTTGTGTGATATTATTGAATTTGGATTTCGCTTGGTTTTAATAAAAACAATATATATTTATATTTCGGCTATAGGATTTTCTATATTGCATATACATAATAATTATCCATAATATAATAACGATACTATAATAAATAAGTCTAAAATAACAAAAAAAATATATAACCATAGCTTAAGACATAAATAATAAATTACAAAAACAATATAACTAGTTATAATCATTACCAAAAGCGTGTTTGAAACGCTTTGGTTTCACTGTAAGGACAACACCAATTGAGTAGCTGTAAATAGACCATATTATAACCATAATAATAACTAAAATTAAAATAATAATATAACAATAGATAAATAACAATAGGAAAAGATACGAAATTTTGACTGGAAACCTACAAAGTCAATGTACTATATACAAGGTTTTAGACAAAATATCGATCATCATATAATAATATCTCTTCAATGTCCGTAACATTTTGAGAAAAAACGATGCAGTGAAATCTATCTTTTTTAAAACATAATTGGAAAAAAATATTCTTGTATTTTTTTTAATTAACTAAAAATATATATTTTTTAAAATTCAATTTCGATTTTCACCTCATATTAAATTCATCTCTATCACTACAAAAAAATTCAAACAAACGAAACAAGACCTATCACTACTCAAAAATGAAATGAACCTTCATTTAAAAGAAATTCCAATTTTACTTTAATTTATTATTCACTTCATTTAAAATAAATGAAAATTTTTTCTCAATTTGGGTGATATAATTAGCTATAATCCTTTTGTATATTAACTTTTCATATAGATATTAAGTGGAATCATGGCATACAACGTGTCTTAAACAAAACCAGGAGATTTATTTACTAATGGTGAAGCGATTCACACAAGATTATGTAGTCTATTGCAATTGCTTTTGTATATATATAAATGCATAAATCAAGTATTCTGTGTCTAAATGATATTAATGTTGCTTATAATTTATCAAAATTTTATTATATATCTAATTTGCTTATGATTCTGATAGTAGCTTTAAGTCGCTTTTTATGAAATATTTGGTCTTTTTTTTGTTTATTATGATTATTATAGTAGGTTATGGATAATATAATAATATATAACATAGTTTGTGTCTTTATAGATACAAATACATATAAATTTAATATATTTCCTGTTACTCTTATATTTGTCCACTCTTTCCTACTTTTATATTTTTTTATAATAATAAAATAATATATAGAGTTCTTGACATTTAATTTGTTTAGACATTATTTATTTTATTACTTCTTCCGTAATTCCATTCCATTCTAAAAAATATTATTATGACGATTCCACTAAGTTAAATGCTGTATTTTTATATTTCATATTAAATTTCGATTGATTGCTAACGCTATGACACCACATGACCTTCCACTATCATATTTTAATTTAATCGTGATGGTCGCTATCCATCATTATTTGACTAATTGTGTGATAGTCTTACATATCTTATCCTTTAAATTATATGAACATAATATTAATAAATTCACAGCGAATAAAGCTGTGGGATGATCATGAAAGTTCAATAATAATTAAGGATAGATGCGCAAAAGCGCTTTAATAGTTTAGTAATACCTATATTATTAGTTCTCTTCGAAATTTCTGAAAAGGATCAATTTTGATTACCAATATTACTCTTATTACCATATAATTACCAAAAATGGTGATCTAGATATAGTCGAAACCAGAACTAAGAATATAAAAAATCTGTCTTTAATCTAAGCATGTAATCTTAGGATAATGAAATTATCATTTCTCATTATGAATGGGTGAACATAAATTCACGACTTTTCGTTTTTTATTCAGGTGCACCTATATGAGTACATGGCTGTAAAAAAATAAATAAACAGATATTTAAAAATTGAAATTAGGAATTAATATATACGTCCGTTGTATTATCGATGTACTGATTTACTATTTATTTGGATTTTTATTGAAATAAATTTCTGAAACAGTTTGGATATTTAATATTTTATTGCGTATAAAAGAAAGCTTTGTAAGTGTATACAATATTTCTTCCTGAAATGTCTTTGTAAACACTTAACTTTAGTATTAAGATCACATACATGTGTTAAATAAGTGGTATTGATGTAATCGTATTATATATAAATACATATATTATATATGTATTGGTGGCGTAACGATTTGACTGCATTTTTTTAATGGTATGATGGCAAAGTACTATAAGGCTTGACTGATATGAAAATTTAATATATAATATTTAGTGGATATATAAAATCGGTGTTTGTAGTTAGTGTTTGTAGTTAGTGCGATGGTTGCATGATTAGTGGTTACAATACAATACTATTCAATACAATACTTTACAATACATTGTTATTATATATGATTTTCTTCTAATGTGGTAAAGTAATTTCTTAATTGTACTAAGTTATCCATAATTATTATTCTAAAAAAAATTATAAACTTGCTTTATTTTTTAAAATAATGGGTTATTAGCTTATGTTTTCATTTAATTTGACCATAGATCAGCAAACATGAGTTAAAACGTGTAAACACTAGATTTCTTATATATTGGTTCACTAATACAAAATTTGTGGACAAATATAATACCAAGATTGGAGTCAGTCGTGGTGCAGGGGCACAAGCATACGGCTGTAAATGTGAGCGGTTATGAGCAGGTATATTTTCATTTATTCGCTCTAGTAACGAGGTGGAACGTGGCGTTGATTCCGCTCTCCACTCTCTCAATACAAAATGCCTCCAGAAGTTGGCAAAATGTGGGAAAAGAAAATGGGAACGGAGTGTCTTTACAGTTCTGAAAGAGTTAAGTAAAGGGGGTCATTGAATTTTTGTCTGAGTCTGAAATTCTGACTTGAGTGTCTTTGTAGTAAAAGCTGTGTAACTTAATATGACAAAAGTTCGATATGCCACAATATCAAAAAAAATCATGTGCTTTAATATAAAAAATATTCCATATGCCTCAATATGAAACAGTTCCATATGCCCCAATATGAAAAAGTTATATATGCCTCAATACGGAAAAAGTCTAGTGTACACACGAAATAACATAGTGTTTTTCCTATATAAATATGTCGTGTCGTAGCTTAAATATTGCCCTTATGTGATATGAATCCGTCTCTAGTGGCTCAAAGTTAACATGTCGATATTTCTTCATATTAATCATGATAATTTCAAATAAAGTTGCGGTGCGAATCTTTTAAGCTACAAGCAATGGATACACAAACATACATAATATGTATATATAACGCAAATCAAATAGCTTTACATGGAGATGAAAATATATGGTACGGTACTCAGGCAACAAGCTTTTAGGAGTAAATCAAGAGCTGAACAATATTTCAAGTCAACAATTTATAGTCTGTGACTGACTTTTCGGACGTCAGGCATGTCAGTTCACGTTTATACATGTGTTGAACTAATGACGAATGCATTCCCACCAAAAAATAGGTATGAGTTCAAAGACTAAAACTTCTAAATTGGTTGAAAAAATTAGAAAGAAGTGTCTTTACATAGATTTCTCTTTCTTTTAATCTATATTAGCTATTAATAATATTTTAAATACAACAGATTGCGAGGATGGATTTTTGTTCTACTTTCACGCAAAAAATACTGATCAGATTTCGATGAAACTTTACAGTAATACAGCTTATACATCTTTGTGTTTAAATAATAGTATTATTTGGCTTTATAGCCAAATAATACTAATACTAACTACAATATTAATAACATGCTGGTGGGGCTGCGTTTGGGCCGCCAGTACTATTATAAAATTCACGAAATGAACAGGGAATTTATTAGAAACGAAGCTGTTATAGCTCGTTGCAGTGTTCCCTTGGTATTAGAAACATAATAATAAACTAAATTATTATGTACCGAGACTACGTGCGAGTAATTGCGATGAACGAAATGTTCTCATTCAGTTTCCTTTATTTTTCTATATAAGTTATCTGTTCTAAAAAAAAATTTTTTCTAAGCTATTTGGTTTGTTGAAGCACCGATTTTAATATTCGATTATTTTTTATTTGTTTTCATTAGTATTTATTTAATTTCTATTTTTTTTTCATCTTTAATAATAATTTATCTATAATTGTCTCGGCAGAATTGCGTGAAGTCACACACTTGTGGAAAGCTAATTTAAGAAAAACATCGAAATGCCACCTAAAGTTTGCAAAATAATATTATTTAAAAGGCTATAACACTCAAAAAACTACTAGATAATAATAATAAATATGCAAAAAAGTTAATAAAAAAATAAGCAAAAGGCATATAAAATGTGTAATATTATGACGATATAGTATTTAACCATCACATTATGTCCTTAAAGTGTATGCTACCAAGTATTTTTATGCGTGTGACGCAAAATTAAAAATTTATATTACTTTTATATTATATCCACGTGTTAACTTATCCACGATACTATGTAGTTAGGCCCTCTTTATCTAAAAGATTTGTATTGATTCTATATTTATTTTATTATGAATGTGTCGACTACGAAAGCTTCGTGGTTTTAAATGTTACGACGCTTTTGAATTAACTTTGAATGAAATAGATGAGAAAATGGAAAAAAGAAGAAAACAAAACAGAAAAAAACATTTCAAAAATCGTATATTAAGAATATATTTTAGAAGTGTATCAATCTCAACTTCAAGAATATATTGGGAATCCTTTTATTTTTCATAAATATTCCAAAAACCATTTAAGAAAATCATTATCAATAGCTAAAAATTAAATAAATTATATTAATTTTGTCAATTTCTGTAATGTTTTTTTAATACATTCTCTATATAGAGGTATAAATGTTTAATTAAAAGAGATATAGATATTATTCTTTTAATCACTTTCGTGGTCGACCATTCCCTAATGTGAAACAAATTTTACATACATTTTGTAGTGAATGTCCAAAATTTGCATGTAGTATGAAAACGCAATCACTAACTATGCTAAATTACTCTCTAATTATATACATATATGCGTCTTCGGTACACGAGGATTTTGGGGAACTAATTGTAAGATAATTTTACTTTGAATATATATAGTGTGATCATTTCTATGTTTTTTTAAAATCGTAATAGATTTATAATGTAAATCGTATTGTTTTACTAAGTATTCATACATTTTGTTTTGAAAAATAAATGTAAAACGATTGTCTGTAATATTTGAAACAGTTTTTAATGTATTAAAATTGGTTGGCAAATGAAAAATAACTATAATTACAATGTAACAATAATAAACTGACTTACATATATATGAATATTCTATATGTTTATATATAAATGTGTTTTATTTTAAGCAAATAGAAATTTGCTCAGATATCATTAGATCATATAATATATATTTAAAATAAATAACTTTCATCAAAAATTAAAAATAACAATAACTAACTATATTAATAACTTATTTCATACTTAATTTTAAGTGATATCTTTTGTAATAGTATAAAAATAATGTAAATCTCGTGTACTAACCCTTTTACAATGTGTTTAGGATGTAATCCTATAATAAAGCTGCTGTTTGGAAATATCGATGTTTTTTATTTATAATTCTGGTTTGAATAGCTAAGTAAACCTGGTGTTTTTTTTAACTTCTTGCTATATCTTGCAGTTAGCAGGGAAGGCAGAAAGAACCTGGGAACCTAGGGTTAAGACACTTCGTTCGCCATTAAAACACTTTCAATTTGACTTATACTTAAAATAAAGTAGACTGTTTAAATATAATCCACAACATCTGGATACGTGGTACTCCGCTACTGTGCGGTTTCGCAGGAACGTCCTTCCACGCGCCACTCAACTGTGGAATGGCCTACCCACGGTAGAGTTTCCAGGTCGATACGAACTTGGAACCTTCAAAAAGTGCATCTATGTCCACCTTAAAAGCCTGCAACGCATCAACTCCTCTGGTGTTGCACGGGGTCGTGGACGGTTGTGATCCGGAGTGGACGGAGTGATCACCTTGAAAGGAGCTTTCAAGCTCCTTTGCCTTGTCTTTTCCATAAAAAAGAAAAGACTATTTATATAAAAAATAAACCATATCTCAGAGGCGCAGGGTTAAATCCTGTTGGTCTTGTACGAGTATGAAAATGATTGCGGGCATTGAATTCACAACCATCGTAGTGATAGTGGCATTGGTGACTTAAAATAGAAGTTTTACGTATATTTAATTTAGATATATTAATTTAACAAATAAACATAATATACGTATGAAGTCGGGGATTGGAACAGCGTCTTATTATGAACGTGACGGTTATTGTTTCTATCTTCGGGCCTGAGAATGTTTATATTTATTTTCATTTCCCCATCTAGTAGACCAAGTGCTGCGTTGAGTTCCGCCACTTTATATCAAGTTCCTCTAATTCGGGTGGAGAATGAAGATGAGGTCTACCAACCACCAATGTCGTAACAATTGCCCCACCCAATTAGGGTGTGCATTGAAATGCCTTAACATTAGGTTCCTTTTGTCTACTCTGCTCTGTGGGTAAAAGTGTAGAGTTGCAAAAACATATTAATATCAAGCATTCTAACTCTATTGGAAATCGATGTTACAATGTTATACGCCTTAGAAGCGATTCGAGTAAATGAATGAACAGTCTTATTGCCTATAGATTAATATCAGGATAAGATACGTATTTTTTTTGTGTACCTGTATAAAATAATAATTTAAATTATGTTTTGTAAAGAGACTGAGAAATTAAATAAATAATAGACTAGTTGACACCCGAATTCCTGTTTGCGTGGTCTTTATAACTTCATTGTAAAATCCCATTTTTTGCCTTTCCCATAGAAATTTCGGGAAATCCCCTCTTTTTTTGGTCTCATACATTGAGGTTCCTTGAGGAACTTCCACCTCAAATTTCTCCTTGCTACGTGTTGTATGCTATGCTTGCTATGTATAGATTATAATAAATTATTATCGAACCAAAATCGAACCCACACACAAACACACATGGCCACTGTTCAACTGCACCACGATGGTCCATCAAAGTCTTAATATTATACTCTTTTTTTATGATAATTTACAAAAAAAAAAAGAAAATCAAATGAAAATAAATCGTAAATCGATGCGTGCTAACGTTTGTAATGGCTGTATTATCATAAACAGCGGGTTATGGTCCTTTAAATAATGTCATAAAGTAAATAGAATATATAGCTTCACGCCTTGACGATGTACTTTATCTGGTTGAATACGTTCAACCAGATAAAGTATATCTTCAAGGCGTTCTACTCTGGATTTTTTTTACTGAAAGTTTTAAAAAAACAGCTGTCATATACTGCTCAGTTTTGAGACATTATGTTTCGAGACATTAAGCCGTTGAGAGTGGGGAAATGAAAGTAATTTAAAAATAAACTATTTTTTGGATGTACTACATAAATATTATTCCGTTAAATAAGTGAAATGAAATAAAAATAAAAGAGTGACTCTTATGTAAAAAGAGAGTGCCTTATAAGAGCGATAGTTATGGGTTAAATCTCCACTCAGGTTAATAGTTCATCATCATCGTCTTAGCCTTTTTGTATTGTTGAACTGTTTTTCTGTACTGTTGTTGAAATGAAAAATCATCATCATCATCACCATCATCATCATCATCATCATCATCACCACCATCAGCCTGTCATCGTACTCTGCTGGACATAGATCTTCGCATCCAGCCGTTGCTTGCAGCTCTGCGTATGTCGTCACCCCACCTAGCTGGAGGACGTCCTACATTACGGTTATTTGTCACAAAATCGATAAAGTAGTGTCAGCCCTATTTCAGTTAACGACCATCATACTTATTTATCCAATTTTTTATATGTATAAAACATGTAACTTTTAAGGCCTTCGTGGCGCACCAGAGTGTGATTAAACCACTACGGTTGTGAGTTCGATCCCCACTTCATTAATATTTTCATTTCTTCGCTTTCGCACCAAGGCAAAAGCCCGGCCCTGAGTTTCGCCGCTGAAAACGCAATGCCTCGAAAAGTTTATCGGAAAGTGGAGAACGGAGTGTGTAGTATTACCTCTAGGTTCCCTCCGACTACCTTGCTATACGCAGGATACAGCGTGAAGATTATTTAATTTCTAGATTATATCTATTTATCCACTTTCTTTTTGTATATAATATATAACTATCTATATTATCCAGAAAGCACCTAAACTTTCTAGTATGGCAGGATGTCTCATGATCGAGAGCTATTACGTAACGTCGTCCATCAATAACACTAGACTGATAGTTTAACAAACAAACTTTTATTCATTCTTTATATATGTATATGTTTGTATGTAAACGGTACAAACGTAACACATGTACTTAATATATATATTTTAACATTAATATAAATTTAAAGAAAAAGCAAATATAGGAATAAATTTGATTAATGACTGGTACCCTCGGAATCGAAGAAGTAGACAAAGCATACAGATAAAGCGTTGAGGAGTTGACTAAAAGGAAAAAAAAAGCTAAAAAGGGCTGCCGGTCCAGTTTGATGGAAACAGAGAAAGATAGACAGCAGCGGATCCTAAAGGACTGGGTGACTTTTAAGCCTTTGTCGAACAGCCAGCCAGTGAGGAGTTAACTGATCGCAATCGTTAAATTTTAAAGTTCATAAGTTATTTTTTTTACTATGTTATTTTCTAAGCTTTACGCTGTATCCCGCACATAGCAGGATTGGTATAGAGAGAAAATAGGTAATTTGGAAACTTAAAACTAAAACGAAAATATTAAAACTAAATGGGAATCGCACCCACAGCCGTCATATTTCAGTTGCACGTTTGTGTCCCTGCGCCACAAAAGCACAGTAAAAAAAAATCAGCAACAAGAAAAAACTACTGAAACACATTTCCCAAAATTCCCACGCTCACTGATACTCTGTTACTATAATGGATAAATTTTAAACACAAATCGGCATATTTATTTTTAGTGTTATTCCATTTTATTATTGAACGCGCGGTATGGTTCCATATTAGAACCCTTAGAGACCCAAGTGACCCAATTTTATCTACAATATATGGTTGAAACAAAATATGAACATTTATATGTTTTTGATCAAAATTATAGTTGTGATCGTCATGGCAACATCTAACAGTGTTTGGCTGTAAGCCAGTTGATTCCTTTCATTTCTATAATCTTATTGAAAATTTACTTTGACTAATCTTTTTTTTGTAATTGTGATATAACATGACAATAAAGGAAAAATAGAAAAAATCCGAGCCATTTCATTTCAAGTCACCAAAAATGGCAATCGAGTATATTAATTTTCATTTCCCTGATTTGATACAAGTGCGGTGTTGAGTCCCGTCACTCAACACTCAATGTCTTGAATTTAGAAGGAAAGTGAACAACAGAAGTGTCTTAATTGTAACGAAGTATTTGAACACACCACGGTTACCAGGTCCCCTCTGCCTACTGCTATGTTCAGGATACAGCGTGAAAAAGAAAAAGAATAACACGTGCAATTCACTAGTTCAAATTAATTATTATTATTAATAATTAATAAATTAGGTAAAATTATCTTTCCACGTTATCAGATAGATAAAAATAATTTATGCGCTTTATTTACAATGTATCCAACACTGTAACGATGGGCTATAATTTTTTTACATAATAACTAATATTATGTTATGATATTGGAAGCCGCGCCTGTTGAAATCAGTTAAAAGTTGCTTAGAAGTAGTATATTTATATATAAAGCGGTCACCATCTAAACCTTTAGGTATGATATTTTCACAAAGATTATTTAATAACAGTTTTTTAGAAACGCTCCACAGTTTCTAAGAGACGTGAGTTCTCTGAGTGTGAAATAAGTTTAGAAAAATTAAAAACGATTATTTAACTTCAAATCTATTTAACTTTCGACGCCCATAACGAGGGTTCGGTACCAATATCAAATTATAAAAGTTGACATACTTAAGCTTGCAAACGTATGTACACATTTTGTGTGAAATTAACTACAAATATAAGTTTGTAATGTATATTTTTATATGAAATGTCAATAAATTTTCACTTTTTGGATTTTTTACTTTATTTATTCTCATTTTTTGCGAAACTTCAGAACTGTAGAATCTAGATGAAAATTTCATACAAAACCCATTAAAAACGATGCATAAATGCCCGTATCTTTTGATTGCGCTGACTTAGAAGCTTGTTTTTTTTTCTGTGCTCCAAAGGATCGTAGATATGCATATTTAAGAATAATTTCAGCTTGATACTTGCACGAAATACTCTTGAGAGACGGACAGGCGGACACCAAAGTGATCCTATAAATGTTTCGTTTTTCCTTTCAAGGAACCCTAAAACATACAAAAAAAACGAAATATTGCTACAAGTGTTTTTGATGTAACATACAATTTTTCATAATTTTCAACAATTATTTCTTTTGTCAAGTCCACATCCCGCCTTTTGATCCACAAAGTCTTTATGTTTACATACGACATGGGAGTAAGTACTAAGCGCATTATAACTATAGTACGTACTTATGGAACTCAAACTTTTAGAGTACAGTGTTTGTTGAGGTCGGTCGGTGAGGCGAGGGCTGTTATGTTTACTGAGGCATTAAAAACATAGCCCTCGATGTGTCTAAACATAATTCTTATGATCGAGTAAACGACTTGTTTTTTTATGTGTTGAGAGAATGTGTTCTATTGGGTAGGTGGAGAGTGGAGTGACTTTAGATATAGAAAATTTTTTTTTTGGGAAACGTTTGAAAATTTAAGCAACACAATGTTACGAAAATTAGGTGGAAAATAAATAATATTAAATTTAACACTAGGTTCCCTCTGGTTCCTTCTTCCTTGCTGTACGTAGGATACTGGCAGGCGTAAAGCTGAAAAAAGCGCGATATCAGCTATTACTAGTAACACAACATTGGATACTAAAATAATAACCTCAGAAAATATCCATCGATTGACAAAACAAAGAAACCTTGTTTTTAGCTTCACTGTATCTCGCTCATAACAGGGTACCCAGGGGGAACCTGGTGACCTAGGGTTAAGGCATTTATTGCTCCACTACGACACTTTCATTTCCCACTTTTCGTCGAATTCTCGTGGAAGTGCATGATGAGTGGCGCAACTTAACTCTGCGTTTTGATTCGATATCAAAGCGAGGAAATAAAATAATTTAATAGTACATTTCCCCGAGAGGGAAACCCATACCATCGCGTTTACAGTTCCATGCTAGTGCGACAGCGCCACGTCGACCTCTGCTCTAAATTTACAGATTGACTAAGAAACTTGTATAAAGATAATATTTTATAACGAAAAGTAGATAATTATGTGTATATTTTTTTTCAACAGGCTGAAATGTACTTTATTTAAAATATCCCATGTATTTAATTTAAAAGCTGTAGTGGGACAGCGCACGATGGTTGCAGGTTCGAATGCCACTCGGGAGAATGAATTAAAAAAATCCCTTGGTTTCAAGTCGCGGCGCTAAAATAATTTTGGGCTGAAATTAAGGAACAGAATATCTCTAAACCTCTTTGCGTATACTCGCGTCAGCCCATACAAAGGATTTTGTAAGTAAAATCCAAAATTCGTTTTGTTTAACAAAATTATAACTTTATAACGCTTTCGATGTGAATAAACACCTGAGATCGTGTTACATGCATTCAATATAGCAGACAAACAGAATTGAAACTTTCATATAATCTATCGATATATGTTACCGAAACATCAGTTACTAGAAGCGGTAAGAAAAGATAATATTTTTTTTATATTCGTGCTGTTAGCAGGGTAGACAGAAGTAACCTGGGAACCTATTGTGTAGACACTTCCGTTTTCTTCTTTCCTCCTAATTATAGGCGCATTGCGCGTTGATAGGTGGAAGTCAAATAATTTATTTTCTTGACTGGGAGTCGAACCCACAACTTGTCGCGCTTACAGTCTCACACTTGTGCCTCTGTGCCATGACCTGATTCATGTATAGCTAGATATAAATAAAATATTAATTAAAACACCCTTTTCAATGTTTTTTTTTCCATAATTTATTAAATTTTAGAAATCAATCCTTTTTATTTAATACTCATATTAGCGGCTGCGCAAACATTTATAACCCGCCATTTTGTTGCGGCGGCCATTTTATAATAACAACAACAACATTGACTGTCTATACATAACGTTACTGTCATCAGAACTGCAGTCGTAATTCAAATTTCAGTTCAATCAGTCACTGGGAAGTGGGTCACATTGAGCTTGCAAGATTTCACACACTCAGCAAGTTAAATAAAAGCTTACGACAAAAATACTATATTCACATTTTTAATAAAAATAATATTCAGAAAAAAATAATATAACTTAGTGGCTAGATTTTTTTATTATGTCATAGTATTGCTTATTTGCCTCGGTACCAAAGCGATGAAATGAAAATAATAAATATTTCCTTATATTATTCCTCGAGTGGGAATCGAACTCACAACCTGTCGCGTTCATAGCTACAGGTATTCACCCTTGCCACTACTAACCTTAAAAAAATCTTTTTTTACGTTTCTTTTTCTCAAGTGTAGAATAATACTTTAAAAACATTAAAAATACATTACGTACATTAAATCTTACTTATCTTTATTTAATTTTACATTCTATTAACTCTGTAAATTCATTTTATAGACATTCCTTCAAAATATACATCTTTCAATAAAATGTGACAGTAAAATTTAACAATCGCTCCTCGAGCAACTCCAAGATAGTTTCTGACACTTTGATACGCGATAACGACAGAACTAGCGAAAGCGACATTTATTATACAATATATATTTTAGATTTGAATCATAATAATTATATTTCTTTAATATGTTTTATTCTTTATTTTCTAAGGCATTATTTACGGGGATTACTTAAAGAATTCTAATCACGCTGTTTCCCGCACACAGCAAGGTAGGGACCTTAATGTTAAGACACTCTGTTTTCCATTTTTCACTGAATTCTGGAGGCATTGCGTGATTAGTGGTAGAAGTCAACGCCACAATTTTCCTCGGCACTAGAGCAAAGAGACAAAGATATTTTTTTTTAATAAATATTAAATTTACTCGAGCCACAAACCAGTGGCGCTTACAATCACACACTTGTGCCTCTGCGTCGCTGTTGGCCTCGAATCGGGAATTCTTGTACTTATGTCAATTATGTATGTAAATATTTCTATGTCAGCTAATATAAAAAATTTGCTGCTTTTAAAATCATAAAACACTGAATTAATTGATACCGAAACATACTTAAGTCGTTTACGTAAAAATTACGTTTAATTTTTCGAGGCATTACGTATTGTGTACCAGAGCGAAGTAATGAAAATTAATAAATAACAATTGATTCCCGAGAATGAGAATCGAAACCGCAACCGTTGCGTTACAGTCACACGCCCGTGCATCATGACGGCTCTAAAAAATTAAAGAGGTGTTAAAGAATTAATCACTAAAAACTGGCTGTAATATATTAAGCCCTTAAAACTTATTGAAATAAAAAAATTACATGACAAACTCAAACAACGTCAAACTATCAATTTGTATATCATATGAATAAATAATGTTTAAATACATTACACGTTTATACAAACCATCTGCTAGATTACTTCAAATTCGTACCTGCACTGACCCTTGTGCCCCGGACACCCCGGAGCAAGAATGCTGTACTCCCTGCCCACCTTCTCCTCAATATCCACCATTTTATTGCTGTCCTAGAACTAAATATGACGTGAATTTTATATATGTAAACGATAAGCCACCTGATACCACTTTAAAAGATTTTGTCGATAGAGCCTCTCAAACGCTTTTCTGGACCGAAATAGCTAGAGGTAAGTAAAATGTATGTATGTAAAATAATCTTCGAATTTAGTTGGGGAATATTTTTTTTTATTTTAAGCTTCACGTTGTATACCGCATATAGCAGAGTAGGCGATTGCATAGAAGGATTCAGGGAACCTAGTGTCAAGACACTTCGTTTCTCATCAAGGCACTTCCGTTCCCCATTTTCAAGCGAATTCTTGAGGCATTACTAGATATGATAGATACATTTTTATTGGTAATTATTTCATCTATCTGGCTGGATTTTTCTCAAGTGAATTATAATTTGACTAGTAGGCGGTCGCAGCTTCGCGCAAAAATCAGTGCTGATTTAAAAGAAACCATACAAACTTTCAACCACTATTTCATCTCTTTAGGTAAAAATTTTTCAAAATCTCTTAGTGGATGTCCAGATTATAAAAATAAACAAATTTCACGTTTCTACGCACAGCGGTGACGGCTGTGCGTGCGTCTTGCCTCAGTCAATCAGGTACATGTCCTTTTATATATATATACATATATATATATATATATATATATATATATATATATAT
>DWAO01000358.1:0-27014 GCA_018230605.1 Heliconius congener
TTTTGCCTCGACACCAGATCGAAGAAATGGAAATATAAATTTAAGTAAATATTTCCTCTCCTCGAGTGGGGATGCAAAAATGACTGTATTACACTTTATCCAAAAACAAAAAAAGTTAAATATCTCAATGTAATCAAAAGTGCAAATACGCCATTCTTGCACCAAATGAACGATAAGTTAATAATGAGATAATCATTATTTAACTAAAACCACTTAAAAGAAAATATAACTAAATTGTTTCTTCCATCTAATGAACTTAGAGATAAATAGAAGTAAGTAAATAATTACGTATTATTCTCTTAAAACATACTAATAAAGGTAAAGCTCTCACAGAAAGCTGCTCTAGACAACGATATTAAACTGGCTGATCTTACGATATTGTTTTGTTATTCGTAGGTACTATGAAAAGATTCTCATTTTGTATGGAGATAAAAATTCCAAACGGGAAAAAATGTGAAAATTGAATTTGCATTATAAATTATATAATCAAGAACTATAAAATATCGTTTTATTTTACAGTTTTTAAGGTTCAGTACCTTTTAAGGAAAAAAGAAACCCTTATAAGATCATTTTGTTGTCTGTCTGTCTGTATGTCAAGAGCTTTAATCTCAGGAACTCTTGAAGATATCGATATTCCTGAAATTATATTTCTACATTTACTTAAAAAAAAGATACGGCCGTGAAAAAATACGCTATATTTCGACACTATAAAGGAAATCAAATATATATTTTGTGTGGTTACTTCCGTTTGACCTAGAATTATGAAATACGAAAACTAGTATTTGTGGCTTAAAAAACTATTAAAGCCTTAAAAGGGAAGCAAAATTTGGTATTAAAGCCGCTAGTTCATTTTTCATTTTTCTGCCGCATGTAGCAGCGGAGTGACTTGACATTCCTTCTTCTCTTAGTGTTAAAGCACTGTGCCTCCCACGCATTATTTTCGAGACACTGAGTTTTGAGAGGCAGAACTTAACGCCACAAATAATGTTTATTGAATAACATAATCCTAACAAATATTCTAAAATATTGTCCAAAATAATCTAATTTTAATCTAACTATAGTATTATCTTTATTTATTTAATAGATAATCGCTATTATCCGACAGATTTAAGAAGACACTTAAATTCATTCATTTGAATACATCGTATAAAATGAACGAATCGAACGTGGGAACAAAAGTTTGTGCCTTCACCCTCCATGAGTCATTAGCAACGAGTCGCAAAAGTGATTCCGAGTCCCGACTCCCGTATAATTGTAATTGTAAGCAAATTGACCCCGTGCAAAGTGAAATATGTTATAATTTGTTCCTAGCTTAGTATAGCTTTGCTTGGGGAGATGAGACCGACCAAATCTATGGTTAATTTTATTATATGTATTGAAGTTTTTTTTTGTGTATATGTATGTTTTTTTCAGCGTAAAGCGTATTAAACATATAGTTTCCTTTAGATGACTATTTTTTGACATATCAATAGTAATTTTCATATGCTCCTAAAAATTAATTTAAGAAGATTATTAAAATTCTTTCTTTATAAAAAATTGCCTGTTGATTTTTTATTAACCCGAAATGATATCATGAATATGAAAAACTTACCAATCTTTGTAAGTATTTAGAAGTGGAAAGAAATAGAAGAACTAAATTGATAGTAAATAAAATTAAAATTATTATAATAAGCACACATCTTAGCACACTTTTAATTGCTATGTTAATCAAATGATAGTTTTTGATAGTAATATAAAAGTTTGATATTTATCGAAAGATAAAACTGTAAAAATATGACCAAAGCTGTTTAACTTGGTCGAATTAAATTCGAAATAAAATACATTTAAAATCTAAAATCATACGAAAATCATGTCTACATATCTATAAAAACTTGATGTTACTAAAACCTTAAGAAGTACTTTCTTAAAACTTAAGTATAAAAAATCTATTCTACAGATTTATTATCTCAACCAATTTGCTATTTGTCAGATTATACAGCTAAACTTATAAACATTGTAGATTTTCAACGCTCAAACGTCAATAAATTTTTAAATTAACTGAAAAATCTAAGAATCCACTCCACCTGCCGCGTTAACAGTGAGTTTCCCATCCATTGTCACCTGCCCACAACACAACAATGTCACGTAAATACGGCATAATAACACCCATGTAATATACAGCGGTACTGGACCATGTGTTAAAGCGCAGGAATAATATGTTGAATACTAAGTAATTGTAGGCCGTTACAAGCGTTAGAGCACGTTAGTACAAAGTGACTGCAGAATTCACTGAACAGCCTCCATCACTACACAAGGTTCCTCTACACACCCTATTCACCCAATCTCTAAAGCACTGAAATAATCCATTACTATTATTACTCATCAACCTTCTCATTTCGGATTTAACGGCGACATCTTCATCCCTAGATACTAAACGTAATGTAAGTATCAAATGTCAGTCAGTGTAAGTTGAGGGGAATTGCGATTGACGATAGTGTGTGTGGATCACCGTTTGGTATTAGTACATGTGTGTGTGTTGGTGATTGAATTAAAATATTTAATTATTTGATGTTGTTTCGCATTTGGAGTTCGAGGTTCGATTTTGGTATTTTTTTTAATTTTTGAGTTGAATATATTTAAAGGTTTTTTGTTCGTGTTCCTTCGTCATGAAAGTTAGTAAGTCTTTAAGTCTTTTTTTATTGAGAAATCCAAGAGATTTTTGAACTTTTCTAAGAATGAATCAATAAACGAAAATTATGAACAATATTATTAATAATAAGACATTAATTACCTTAATAAGCGGAAACTAATAAACAATTATCAAAACTGTCCTCATATCCAAAAAAAAAACACGAATTAAACCCACGAATCCCAAACAAAAAAAAACACAAAAACAATAAGCAAGATTGGGCACACCTGTCAATTATCCAATCATTATATATTAATGAAGTTAATACAATTATATTTCCATTGGTTCCTGTATAAGTTACCAAACCGTACTGACATATCACGATATTGGCGCGGCCAGTATTAATTAGCGCGGTGGCACGCTTTTTACGAAAATGTCATGATTGAGTGAGTCTATTTCCGAATTTTCAATATATACCTACTACTACCTGTCCGCGATATAAAATTCTTTGCTTATAACTAGCCTTATTGAATATTGTGTACATACGTACGCGTTTTAAATATCAGCTTCACGCTGTATCCCGCAAACACCAGGATAGGCAGAGGGAACATAGTGTTAAGACACTCCGTCTACCACTTTCAGCTGAATTTATCGAGGCATTACGCGTTGATTGGTTGAACTCAAAGCCGAGCTTTTGCCTTGGTGCCATGAAAATATTAATAAATAATAATTGATTTCCCCGAATGAGGATCGAACCCACAACCGTCCCGGAACTATAAGTTCCACCCTTGTGCAGCTGCGTCGCGACGCATTGCTCTCATTTAACAGTTTGTGTACATATACATGATATAAACGGCATATAAGAGTAGCTCTTGAAAATATATATGTAGTGTTTATGCTATATATTGTATTGTTTTCATTTAAAGTGTATTTTAATAAGAGGTTTTAGTTAATTTTTCTGTTTAAGGTAATTCTTTGTAATGGTTTCAATGGTTGGTTGAGGCCAGTCGTGGCGCAGGGGCACAGTGTGACTGTAGTGTGTGAGTAAAATCGACTGGTTGTGGGTTCGATCCCCACTCGAGGAAATGAAATACTTATTTACATTTATATTTTCATTTCTTGGCTCTGGTGTCGAGGCAAAGCGCGGCGTTGAGTTTTGCCACTCAACACGCAATACCTCCAGAATCCGCCAGAAAGTAAAGAACAGAGTGTCTTGACACTCGGTTCCCTCTGCCTACTCTGCTGTGTGCAGGATACAGCGTGAAGCTGATAGTTTATATGAATCGAATTTATTTCACAAAATTTACTATATTTCGTTTATTTTATGGTGTTTTAAATGTTATTCATTCGAACGCAACTAGTGTAGGAACTTATGAAAGATTCTAAACGATTAAGCTTTACGTTCTCACCCTACCTCGCCCAAATAGGTGTAATAACTATAAAAAAATATATTTAGAATTTCTGTATGTTAAATCTCGTTAACACGATGAAACAGTTTAAAGTTAAAAGTTACATAATAAAGTAGATAAACTAGAACTTTCCAAAGTTAGTACCAACTAGCTCATTGCCTGCCAAATATTCTCACTCCAGTACTGTGCAAGTATTACTTGAATGCTAGAACTTCTAAGGTCAATATAGATATTAAATATTATGAAAATTTTTAAATTTTACCTTATGCATATTTTATTTTTATGTTACATTTTTATGTTACTTGAAAAAAGCCTCTATCTACTATTAAAATGTACAAAAAAATTATGGTTCACAAAATATCTATTAATAAATACACACTACAAAATCATGCCGTTTCTTCAAATACAGTGAGTAAATAAATAAATCGCGTTGCTTAATCATTAAGAAAACTAGTAATAGATGATATCTTTGGCCAAAGATGTACGCGAGCTATATTCGCAAAGCTAAAAAAAACTACATAATTTTTTTAAAAATTTCTACATAAAACATAATATTATATGTTTAAACATAATAACATAATTTAATTCATGCATAGAAACTTACATTGTGCCTCGGTGACCACGAGTTGCACATCAACGAGGCATCTTCCAGAATTCGACTCTGTAAAAAGAAACCTTAGATCGCTTAAACAATTATGTGTTTTTGCATGCAATTTTTTTAAATATACATATAAAAGTGAATGTAACTTTCATTTACAAACATAACAAAAATCCTATAATCTCTTTTTCAGAACATTGTTTATTCAGTATATTCAAATACCAATATTGTTCATTAAAGCATAAGAAATTCAAATTTGATTAATTGTACACGTCGTGGTTCTCAGATGGACGGTTAGTATATCATTCGCCACGCCTACGAAGATTAATGAAAGTTTAATGAAAGCTTTAAGTCAACTAATAGTGTGCAAACTTTCACGTTAGGGCCTGAGGTGGTGTGGTATTGATATTATTACATTTACATAGAACGTCCCATTTTATTTCATTAGTCCAAACAAAACTTTTTTGTTATGTAACTATTAGAGGCCAGTCGTGGCGCAGCGGCTCGAAGTGTGACTGAATGTAAAACCGACTGGTTGTGGGTTCGATCCCCAGTCGAGGAGATTAAATATTTACTTAAATTTATACTTACATTTCTTCGATCGGATGTTGAGACAAAGCGTGGCGTTGAATTCTGCCACTTAACACGCAATGTCTCCAGAATTCGACAGAAAGTGGGGAACGGAGTGTCTTAACACTAGGTACCCTGCTGTGTGCGGGATACAGCGTGAAGCTGATTATTTTTTTTATTTTAACTATTAGATCTGGGCTGGATCTAGATTATATTATACTTGAAATACTTCCACGCCTGATGTAGTAGCGTAGTGGTACAGCTAACCTATGAGAAATCATGAAATGCCTCTTTAACAAAAGTTTTTGAGCGCGATGAGTAATTTCCATTGTCATATAAATAATTAAGATCTGGGATATATAACAAAAATAACAGTCTACTTCCTATAAGAAATGATGAAAGTACAGCTTCCATGGAAGAGATATATAATTTTTTTTTTACTGGCAATACGTGATAAAGAAATGTAATAGCCCAGCCAAATTATATAAAAAAATACTGCTTTATCAAAAGTTGTAATAATTGGCATAAAAATATTGTTATAAAAATAATTGAAAATTTAGGTTTCTGTGACATAATGGTTTCATAATGTTTTCATTACTCCGTTCCCGTAACATAAACAAAGCGTTAGATGAGTTGCAACTCAATACGCAGTGGCTGGAATTTTAGTGGAAAACAGAGAACGGAAATGGAGGCGGAGTGTCTTGATGTTAGGTTCTCTGTGCCTGTAGTGTCTGTCTGTGGTGCTATATGGAGATAGCATGGCAATGGTCATTAAGTCCACAAACACGAAGTTGCGTGTAGCCACTGATAAAAAAAATTATAAATCTTTCCCGAGTGGACAACGAATCGAACCCATAACCATTGCAATTACATTCAAACTTTGTATCCCTGTGCTACGATAGTCTCAATTATTAAAAAAAAGAGAAAAAGAAAAGTTATACTATATACTATAAACTTTTTATCGAAAGAGTAAACCTAGTACCGAGTAAAAGTTCACTTTAAGCTTTAATTTATTCAGCCAGATTGGGAAATTATGATATTTTAAAAACAAACACTTTTCCTATAGAGGCTTGAATTGGAGGCCATCACGCGAACTCGGTCATGTAGGTAATAACTGTATTACAAACCATTTTTTTTCCAGTTTTAAGTCCTGACATATGCGGGCAGGTTAGACCTATAGAACCTAATGTCAAGACTCTCCATTCTCCGCTTTTTAAGTTATTTATGACATTGCATGTTGAGGCGGAACACATAATAATGCACCCCCTGAGTGGCGTTTGAACCCACAAACATTGTCAAGCGTCTACAGTCAGACAGGCCAGCACTATAATATGATCGTCTGATAGAATATCTTTTTAATTTTTTTAGCTTCATGCTGTAACGCAGGGCACGAATGAAAACCTTCGAACCTAGCGTTAGGATACTCCGTTCCCATTAAAACACTTCCGTTCCCCACTTTCCACTGAATTCTGGTATTGCATGTTCAGTGGCGAAGCTCAACGCCGCGTTATTCTTAATTAATATAGAAATTAAATTATCTTTTTTACTATTCCTTTGATGTTCAAAGATTTCCACTGAGTTATTTGCCAAGTATAATAATGTATAACATTATGAGTACTTTAAATATTTACATATTATAACATATACTTATTATACAAACAGTTTATAAATTCAAAAAGAGGTAATTTTAATGTATACAAGTGAGTGTACGTAGACGTTTACATAACCTGTGATCGGCATTTGTTGAAATAACGACCACTAGGACTTAAACTGAATATTTCAGTAATTTTGGTCCTAGTTTATCTTTGTAAAACACTGTAATTTCGCTTTTCAGGAAATCTATCAATATAACCGAACCAGAAGTTATATTTAGTGCAATTTTGTGCAATTTAGCTACGTTTGTGTCGTTTTATTATTTTTCTTTGTGTTAAAAATAGTTTGTGTTCATTATAAATACTAGGAGTATTTAAAGAGGGCGTCGTAGGGTAATGGCACAAACTTGAGACTGTAAACGCGACGGTTGTGGGTTCGATCTCCACTTGTCGTTATGAATTATTACATATTAATATTTTCATTTCTTCGCTTTGGTAATAAGACAGCGCGGCTTTTAGCTTCGCCACTTAATACGCAATTCCTAAAACAGCGGAAACCGGGGAACGGTGTGTCGTACCACTAGGCTTATCAATACTAATCATTGATATGGCATATCAATAACCTGTATAGATCAAATATTTGTATAAAATAAGAATATTTTGTCAAGAATTATAATATTTATTTTCACTATATTAAGTCATATTGCTTTAATATTTTTTTCATTGTTTAGGATTTTTTATAATTAAATAAAAAGATTATATATATTTTTAACACAAAAAAATATATATTATATATTATTTTATTTTAAACTTATAATTACGTGACATATATAGAAATATAACATTTATTAATAAATAAGTCACCTAGAAATATAACTAATATATGTATTTTCAAACTAAATTATTTACTTATATTTATATAACACAGAATATGAAACTCAAAAATTCTTGCATTTCAAATTTACCGTTCAAAAAACGTGAATTTATGAGAGTCCAGGGCTCGCTGTGACATCTTCCGCGCGATTCCGAGCCTAGTAGCATTAATAATTAATTCTTAGCCCTTTGCCGTTGCTGTTAAATGGCGTGACTAAATAAGGGAGGGCCGACCCTCTACCTCTTATCCACCCAAAAAACTTTTGATACTGAACGTTTGTTCTGTATATTTCTGAGTGGTATAAGCCTTAGTAAATACTAGTGGCTCACACGCGCCTTTGCCCGCTTAAACTTTTACAGTCTAATAATATAAAAAATTTATTTTAATTGTAGCCTATGTGTTATACTGATGCCTAATCTATATTACTGGAAAGTTTGATTTAAATTCGTTTAGTAGCTTTTACGTGAAACTATACAAGCGCTCATCCTCACTAACTATCACCTTTATAATATTTGTATGATATCAACAATATTCAAGCAAATATTAAAATATTGTATAAAAAGCTTATTTATTCACAAAAAATATAAAGAATAATTTAATTATAAATTATTGGAAAACAGTCAAATTATATGTATGTATTATATACAAACAAACATAACATTTTGGATAAAGACATTTTGACTTTCATATATTTTCATATATTTCGTGTATAAATATGTATATTATATTATCATAATAATCCTAAACTCATATAATTTAAATAAGTTTAGTCAAAAATAGTTTTTTCACTACTTTACTAATAAAATGGCCGTCGCGAGTCATTAACGACGCCGTTCCAATATAATAACTCGTTTCTATGGCTGACAATTTAATTCACGTGCACTGGATTCGATATCGACATCGGCAGTCGACACACCTGAGTCTGTTCTCACGAAGTAAACTTTGACAGGAAAAATTATACTAAGAGTTCTCCCGTCTATTCCCGCAATTACAAAGCAATCGCTTCAAGAAAGACGAATCTTACCTAAATCATAAGAGAATGAGCTTTAAATTTACCGTACAATTTTAAGGAGACGAGAACGAGATGGCGTCAGCTGAGCGTGGGAGATAGAAAGAGATACAGAACGGGAGATTATGGTAATGACGGTAAAAATATCCAATGAGGGTGGTGGTACTTAGGAGCAATTTAAAGATATTGTATTTAATGTTCGGAGAGGGGCGTCATTGAGGCTTAGAGGGATTGGAGGGTAAAGAGTGGGATGCGAGAGGGATTTGTGAATTGATAATTACGTGCACTCTATCGGCTGTTTCAGCGGCGTTTTATGTACGACGCAAATGAATATTTATTTTTGTTTGTTTTGTCACTGGTTGTCTCTTGCAATTTTTTTGTGAGGACTTTTTGTTCATTTTTGCCGTTTCTTCCATTTACAACCCGTTTTGCTGAAATATTTCTTTAAAAATATTATTATTTACAAGAAATAATTTTAATTTACAAAAAATAATATCTACGTAAACTATTTAAAAATTTAACATTTTTATATATTTTTAAATAATAGGTACTTATCTAATGGTATATTTATAGAGTGACCGTAGATCAATCTATCTTTGATAGTTTTCTTTGAGGTCCTCGTGTTTCACATCAGCTTTAAAGTTTTGATTTTTTGGTGTAATCTGAAACTCCCCATAAAACTGAATAACATTTCCTTAAACATTATATTCATATCCTTAGATTTAGCTAGACTGCTGAGATCGTTTCTTTATATCAACAGAAAATGAACAACTTTCGTTAATCCACTACATTTATTTCTTATAAATTTGACTGGCTTCTCGGTTTTGATATCAGATATTTAGACTTTCTAAATAAATTATAGCCCTATATGTACTGAAAAGGAATAGAATACTATAATATTTATTATAAATTATATACTTATATAAAAATGTCCTCAAATTTAAAATTTAGAGATTTTATAATAATTCTGTCACATTTTTTAAAATTTTACATTTTAAAAATGTAACACTACAAACGATCCAAACTTAATAGATGAATTCAATATGGTGTTTTCAACAATTGATAGATCAGTATGCAAATGATCATACAGAAAACTATAAAAAAATATATATTTTGCTAGTTTCTTTCGTACATCATGTTTTATATACCTCTATATGTCTTTTATCTGGGGAAAAAAAATTCTCTTTATACCGACACGAAGTACTCCTATATTTCGGAGAAAATGTAATTTTGCTATCAGTGTATGGACTACCGTAAGCTTATTACATACATACTGGTCTTAAAATAATTTTAATGAAAGCGGATCATGGGCTATTTCTATTTCATTTCAAACTTAGTAAATGTGATTACTAGTAAAAGTAGTGCTATCATTTACTGAAACAACGTGATTATTTTTTATACACTTTTATATTTATAGCACACTTATAGCGACGTCTAATATAAAGATTTTAATATCTTGAATTACATTGTTGTAATTTTTTGTATATTTATTACTAGTATTTTATATAATAAAATATACAACTTTATACAAGATATAAATAATATTATTTGCAGTATTACTCCAATCTTAAGTTTTATATGTATTTTGTTTATATTTCATTTTCTTTACCAGCAATAATGTTTTTTTTGAATCAACGCCGTAGATTCAGTGATTAGCGTGTTTTATATATAAGTAAGTATAGACATTAGGTTCACGTCTCGTGTAGGTTCACGTCTCGCCCGCCGCGCCACCCGCGTCACCCGCCCGCCCATCACCTCTTCTCTGTATTTAAAAATCTGTGATATCTTCACAGAAATCCGTTTAATTGATACGGGATTGGCATTTTATATGAAGAATTAAATTTTCATAAACTTCTCTATTTAAGTATCGATTAGATATATATACACAATATATATGTAAACTGTAGGCATAATATAGGTACGTAAGTTTGTATTATTTATAAAATAAATTAAATTAAATCAGCATCACACTGTATTCCGCACACAGCAGGGTAGGCGGAGGGAAACTAGTGTTAAGACACTCGATTCCCCAGTTTCTGCCAAATTCTGGAGGCATTGCGTCTTGAAAGGCGCAATTTAACGCCGCGCCTTGACTATTGCACCAGAACCAATAAGTTAATATATAAATTTAAATTTAATTTTACAGTGATATACATGAGTTTTTTTTATTCTTAATATATAACTGATCAAAGTAATAGTTATATTTTAAAATTGCAATATGCTTAAAATTTATAAGTATTTAAACAAAAAAAATATTTAAAAAAAATTAAGCCTTTACAAAATGATAAATTATAATAAGCATATCCCTAATAGGGTTGAAATAATGATGAAATTTCGAGCTAAATAAGCACATATAATTCCAAATATCGAATACCAATATCCGGTTTTATCTGTTACCTGCATACAGTAAAATATTTGTATCGGAAATACATACAGAGTGCTCCATAAAGTAATATGAATTACATATTCAATCGGTCCAACTATTCTGTAAGAACGGTAATGGGTTTCATTAGCGGTTTCCTGTTCACGTTGTGACTTAATCAGTGGATGTGTGAGTGTGTGTGTGTGTACTGTATATACAGGGTGTTATATTTATTTACAGTATTTGTTTATGTATAAGTATGCATGTTTTTTTTATTTTTAAGCTGTATCCCGTGTATAGCTGGTTAGACAGCGGGAACATAGTGTTCAGACACTGCGTTCGTGATTTTCCTCCCAATTTTTTATACATTCCGTATTGAGTTGCAGAAATCTATGCCGCACTTTGTCTTGTTATCATAGCGAGGAAATAAAAATAATTCATTCCTACGATTGGGAATCGAACCCACAATCGTTGTATTTAAAGTCCGACGCTACGGCGGCTCCGTATGAATAAATAAATGCATGCAATGTGTATAAATATAAATTTATATATGTATAATTATATAGAGTAATACTTGAATATTAATATTTAAAATATATTTTATTAAAAACTGCTATTTTTAATTTTGTTATAGTTTTGAACGTTAATTTGTTCAAAAAAATAAAAATAAATATTAAAATTCCAGACATAGAGGCCAGTTGTGGCGCAGCGGCATGAAGTGTGACTGTAAAACCGACTGGGTTCGGTCCCCACTCGAAGAGGTGAAATATATACTTAAATTTATATTTCCAATTCTTTTCTCTGGTGTCGAGACTAAACGCGGCGTTGAGTTCTGCCACTCAACACGCAATGCCTCCAGAATTCGATAGAAAATGGGGAACGGAGTGTCTTAACACTAGGTTTCCACTGCCTACCCTGCTGTGTGCGGGATACAGCGTGGAGCTGATTTAATTTTAATTTATTAAAATTCAATATATTTTCATAAAGTAATAGTGGCCTTCGTTTCTTTTTGTTGACTTTTAAGACCTTTATCATGCTTTTACCCGTAGTGTCGAAACACTTCGTTCTTTCCTTCGTGCATTACGTGTAGAGCGACTCAAAAGTCTTTTTCATTGTCGCGGTCATGAAGCAGGAAAATAAAGGAAATAAATATAATTGTTTCCTTGAGTGCCTTAATTTTTTATAATATATATCTGTCACTTAACATTGCCCATATACCATTTTTTGATTTGATGATTGAGAACAATAGCACAAAGAGGATAATAAGTTAAAATGTACCTTATATTTCTCTTATAAACAAAGTATATCGTAAAATGAAGTTTGATTTTCCGACTATCACTTACTATTGCAGTAGTAGAGGCGCGTCCTGTAGCCTTGCAGCCATAGCTGTGTAATGCCAAATTAAATCGATTTTTCGAATTTCTTATAAATAGCTTCACAATTTAAAATATTGGAAAAAATATACAAATGTATACTTTATATGAGACGGCAAATATTATTTTCTTTTTCAATTTTCAATAATACAATCTTGAAAATGATTTAAAAACTATGTAAAACCTCAATAAGCAAACAATATATTAATCCAACGTCAATAATAAACATTTCCAATACAAAATATTATCGAATAACAAAGAAAAACATATCAAAAATGTCTTCTATAAGCACCTACATAGAACATAACCTACAAATAACGACATAAAAGGCGAGAGGAGATGGGGGCAAATAATACTTTGCATTAGCGGTCGCTGTAACAATAATCGTTAAGCGTTAATTGTTACTTGCAATCGCCTCGTTACTTACGGAGGTAAGATTTTAACGTCTCAGATGGAGGCTCTTCCTTATTCACTTAGCGAGGGAACGCTTTACGGGAGGTTCTAAAAGTGAATGTATATTGTAAGTATATATAGGTATATATATATCTTATAAAATGTGTGGTACAATATGTATTTGTTGGATAATGTTTTGTTTTGATTTGATGCCAGTCGTGGCGCAGGGGCACAAAGCGTGACTGCAAAATCGGCTAGTTTTGGGTTCAATATCCACTCAAGGAAATGCAATATGTATTTACATGTATATTTTCATTTCTTCGCTTTGGTGTCGAGGCAAAGCGCGGCGTTAAGTTCCGCCACTCAATATGTAATGCCTCCAGAACTCGTCGGAAAGTGGGAACGGAGTGTGTAACACTAGGTTCCCTCTGCATACCCGGAATATGTGCGGAATACAGGACGAAGCTGTTTTTTTATGTTTTGTTTTATTGTCTCTGGTTAGTTATGAGACAGTGTATTTTTACTATGTTATATATGCAACATGGTACAGATAATAAAATATAAAAATATTATTTAATTTAATAAACAGAAAAATCTAAGTTTGGAATAACTGAAATATGTTAAGTTAGCGTAAAATGTTATCTTTTTTTAACTATAAGAACATGAGATGTTTTGTAAAACAAAGGGTAATAGTGGCATATCAATATATTTCTAGTGTAACTGAAGTAATACCTGCTTGGATAGTAGTTTACAACTCAATAAATTGACTTTCAATACTGATACAAACATTTTAAGCGTTCACTCATGCGATAATCTACGACATTTAGGACAATTATCTACTTTTGGACGTTCTATTTACTTTGTTTTAATGCTAACTAAATTGTGTATTTAGTGACTGACAATATAGTATCTGTATAGTATTCATATGAATATACTACTTATATACTTTTTTTTGTAGCTTCACGCTTTATCCCGATATAACATGGTTGGCAAAAGAAACCTGGGAACTTAGTGGTCCTCCTCCATTAAGACATTCCGTTCCCCATGTCCCATCGAATTTTGAAGGCATTGCGTGTCGAGTGACGGAACTCAATGCGAATAATTCTACCATAGCGAATAATTAACAACATTGAATATTTCACTTCCTCGACTGGGAATCGAACCCACAACCCATTACATTTACAGTTATACGCTTGTGCCTATGCGCCACAATTGTCCTCTTATATTACAAACAAAAAATTGTATGAAATTATGTTATTTCCACCTCATAATGCTGTACCTTCTAACACGGGGGCTCATACCAGAGTAGATACTAGATGGGAACGCGCACAAACGGGGTACAGCGCAACGGGGCGGGCCTGATCAATATGGGGCGTGGCCAGAGATTTGACGCTGCGTACCACTCTGCGCTCCACGCTTGTCTAATTGATTGACACAGACGGACCGACAGCCAGACACGGCGTTTTGGCGGCTTTTTATTGTGCCCTTTGAGGGGAGACCGGGGCCGGCTGGAGTCCAACGGTGATTAATTTTATGCAATTATTGACTTTTGAAATGTATAGTTTTTATGGTGGGATTCGTTTGTTGTTGTTTTTTTTTTGTAAATTGAGGAGAGTTGTGTCGCAGAGATGCAAAGCATGGTGGCAACGTGATAGGTTGTCGATTCGATTCTCAGTCGAGAAAATGAAATACGTAATATTTTTATTTTATATTTCTTCGTTTTGGTGTCGAGATAAAGCGTTGAGTTCCGCCACTCAACACGCAAAGCCTATAGAATTCAGATGACAATGGGGAGAGTTTTAACACTAGGTTCCTTCGGCCTACCCTACTGTACGCGGGATACAGCGTGAAGCTGATTATTATCTTTGGACTTTAGTACCTTGCTGTATGTTTTTACAATTTCATCTGTTCATAATTTACATTTAACTTATATTAATTGAATTAATATATAAATTTTAAAAATCAAATATCAATTACTACTGTAAATCAAAACTACATTAGTAGTAATATGTAAGCCTTAATGTTTATAGCCATACATACACATACATATACATTCCAAGAATGACCTGAACGAATGAAAACGAACATTCTTTCGTGTATTAGTTATAACATTCTCTAACTGAACTAACACTGTATGTGAGAGCTGAAATTTTATTCCATATTTTGCACATTCTACGAGCGAAAAATTCACGTACTTCAGTTATATGCTTACAAAGTAGGAACCACATTTAATCCTCTGGATGCTCCAAGAAATGCAGTTCTTTTTGAATTTACAATGTGTTTATAAATCTATATTGAATAAAATGAAAAAATATTAATTATTTAATATAACTTGTATTAATATGGAAAAGTTTTCAGCTTCACGCTGTATCTCGCACTTAGCAGGGTAGGTTGAGGGAATAGGATCCCTTTAAGTGTTAAAACACTCCGTTCTCCACTTTCCGTCTAATATTTCGAGGCATTACATATCGAGTGGCGGAACTCAATACCGGGCTTTTGCCTGCGTGCCAGAGGGAAGAATTGAAAATATTAATAAATAATAATTCATTTCTCCGAGTGGGATTGAACCCACAACCGTCGCGTTACAGTCACATCCTCGTGCCCCTACACCACGACGGTATCTTTAAGAGTTAAAAATAAAAAGAAAAATTGTTTTACAAGGCCCAATGCTAAGGCATATAAGCTTATAGTATCTATTAATGCAAATAATCAAAATTAGTAAATACATTACGTAAATTGACCAATAAAAAGAGAGACGGACGGACAGCACCGTCCATTGAGGTCATCGTACCAAATTACTGATATGTCGAAACTTTGTAAGTACATGTGACATGCAGAGCACGCCTATCGATTTTTTGCCCCTTCATTCAGCCACAAGACAAACCACTGACTGATGTGATCGCCGTGTTCGACCGGCAGGTTAAGAATGCTTTTTTAAATATGATTTTCAGATTTTTTTTATAGTTTCGTATTGATGTTGAATTATTGGTTAAATTTTTTTTTTTTTATAATTATCCCGATCAATAAGTGAACGAATTCTTGTACTATATGAAACGTTACGTATTATTTTTTTTTGTATGCTTTTATAATAGATGTCTAACAAAACTGAAACTTGTTTTATTATATAAAAGATATTTTCTTTTTATATATTTCTGGAGTAACAAAATTAAAAATTCGCCCCGTATGGGGATCGTACCAACGACTATCGTGTATACTTAATTTTACTGATCCACGAAGATCTCTTTTTTTTATTGATTCAATAGCATTATTCATTATCACAGGTCTAACGACCAATTAGTCATTCGTTTTACAGTTAATTAATCATCCACGTCGACTTGTAACGCAATTATTTTATTCTACTTTTTTCAAGCTTACAATGTAGTACGTATTGGATGTTTTTTAACTGGAATAAGTGAACAAGGTCAAGGTTCATTTATTGTAAACCTATTTTACAAGATTTGTAAAAAAGGATAATAATAGCTTCTTATTCTGTTGTTTACAATACATTAACCGTAATTACATTATGATGCACAAAAAAGAAACAAATCAATATTAACCACTCAAAACATTCAAACACTTTAAATTCGCGTAATAACTTAAAAAAAATCATAACAGATGCACCTCCATAATGTTCAAACAGAGAAACATTAGGGGTTGTTGTAATGATGCCGATAATTATCAAAATACCCGCAATACACTTGACATGTTTCGAATGAGCACCGGAAGTCGGGGTGAATCCGCGGTCACGTGACCACCGGCCGCCATCTTGTTTAAGTGTACACTTCCGCCGCTGTGCACGTAAAATGCAGCGGTCGTCAACGGCCGGCAAATTGTATTAAAGTTTTATTGCTAGGTGCAGAGCGCACCCGTGCCGGCAACAAATTTTCAAGACGAACAGGCTGTTTTATACTGAATTTGGGCAAACAACGTTTTATTACTAAATTTTATTTCGAGTCGTTCTCCACGGCCACGTTTATACGAGTACATTTTCTTCATTTATTTATTTTTTGTATAAATTGTTAATAACAGTATTCCTTGATAAATACATTACTAATATTATAAATGCCATAACCACTCAACTGATTATATTCTTGGAAGAATATAGGATATTTTTTTTTTATAAAAGAAAAGTATTCGGCTATAATTTAAAATAAAGTAAAACGAGAAAAGCCGCGTTTTCGATCGTTCGATTTCGTTTTCGTGATGTCGCAGGAGAAGCCGCGGGCTATCGCTAGTTTATTAATAACTACAATTTGTTGTGTCAATAAGCACTTTAAACTAAAATATATAAAACTGTTTCAGTTAACTCCTATAAAAAAGATATCAATAATCACATAGAATGGTATAAAACAAGATTTAGAAACCAAATCTCTTGACCGAATTGATCCCTGACAGTTATGAAAAGACCCCGTTTGAAAGAGAGAAAAAGAAAATCCGCCTAAGCTCGCGACCGAGGGCAACCTCGGCGCGTTTTATCAAACAAAATATATCCTTAGATGTCGCATAAGTTTCACAAACTTACTTTTACGAGCAAAATGTTTACAGTCAGACCTTATTTCTACGCGATAAGACTCATATTTCCTAAACAAGTGGTTCGAATAACATAGAAAATAAGCCACCAACGTGATATGGGGGAAGTCAGTAAGGTTCCTGTCACCGACTATCAATATCGCCTGTAAAGTGACATTCGGGGTAGCAGAGGCCATCTTAAATCGATAAATTGTGTTCATTTGGTACTTATAGAAGTTGCGACGAGTTTATTGGCTTTATTGACACGATGTCGTATCGAGTTTACCAGTCAAGACAGAGGCCGCTATCAGATCTTAATTTTATTAACTATAGGATATAAATTATATTTTAGTTATATTTTCGACTTGAATGATTAATTTTATATATATGATAAAAAAAATATATCGTGTATACTATATTTTTTGTTTCTATAGAATATAAAACAAACCAATTTATAATACCATTTTTTTGTGTAACGAGAAGAGAATGAAACAATATATAAAGTAAATATCAATAATATTTTTTCAATGAACTTGACCTCGTGTAGTGTTTCACTGTGTAACCTTGATCAAGAAACACATTTATCAAATCTATTTAAATTATCGTTACTAATGATCAAGAAAAATATTTGGAACTGCTACTAATTAAAAAAAATAATTAAATATATATAATGAATAACAAATATAATATATTAGATTCTAAATTTAAAATTTTCAATTTTTTTACCAAATGTTGTGAACCAAAGTCGGAAGAACTAGTGAAAATCGCGTGATGATGACCGGAAGTGTTGTCCCCAAATCATTCCCAAGTGGCGAGTACTGTGGCGCACGTGCGGCTAATTACCGCCACCCCATGATTTTTAATCTCACCTACAATAAAAACATAAAGCAGTCCTTCAAAATATTAACGTTTTATAAAATAATCTTGTTACAAATTTGCTTTGAAATATGTTATTTCTTATATTTGATTTTTGGAGCATTTTTATTTCGATTTCGATTCCCATTTCGAATAAAGAGGGTTGTCAGTTTAATATATGATAGTGTTGAGATTGGATAATGTTTAGATATAATTATTAATTTAGGCTTCTCATATTTGTATATTTTTTCGCAAATTTCTCGAAAGCTACTGTCTGTGTGGAGACAAACCTTTTTGATTTAAATTAAATATATTTCAACTTAGGGAACAGTTCAAGTTTCCTCAAAATCGGTTTAGAATTTTTTGAAATATCCTCGTAGTTTTGGAGGTGACATATACCTATATGTATTATAAATGAAAATTGTTTTGGCTTAATTTTATAAATTCACCCATCATAAAGGTATATGAATTATAATTTGTCTTTCACTTAAGCCTCCTTTCTATCTTATGTTCTTTAAAAAACTAAAGTCCTAAAAGCTATAAATAGACAAAAAATCGAATTTATTTAATTAAAGCAACTTGTTGTTAAATCAGAAACGGACAGGCCTCTCAATTACGTTACGAAGTACTTACTTATAAAACGAAAGCCTCTGTAAGCCTTTGTACAGGCAGACGTCCAGTACCTATATATTTTGTTGAACTGACTTGCTCTTGATTGGCACAGCAGGCATTTTATTAAACTATGTATATTCGTCTCTGTTTTTGTCATTTTGAGGGAAAAAGTCGTCTCGATCCGAGACTATTTTTATATATTTGTTTATTATATTTCGTTTTATATTATATAATCAAGATACAAACAAATAGATCTTACTATCAAGTAAGAGGAAGCGCGGCATTGAGTTCCGCCACGGAGCACGCAATATCTCGGAAGTTAGGTGATGCGTAGGAGACTAGGTAACCTCTGCTTACCTTGCTATATGGAAGGCATAGTGTTAAATATATTCTTTAAAAATATATAATATATTGAAGACTTAAAACGTTAAACAGAAACTTGTATTCAGTGGTATAAAATTCTACATGTGAATAAACGTAACATTACATAAGAAAATTAAACCTATTTGACACATACTAACAAACATACATAAATATTTAATAGTAGTGTCGACAGAGACAAATTAGTGTCGTGACACTCCGTTTTCCACATTTAAATTGTGAGTTAAATGGCGAAATCTATACTAATATTATAAAGCTGAAAAGTTCGATTGCTTTAACGTTCTTATCTCAGAAACTATTAAATTGTAGTGATTTTTTTTTTGTATTGAAACACTATGTATATAACTAACATAGGCTATATATCCTGTGGTCGGTGTCTATCAGTACACAACTTTTAGTAATTTTTATGAAACTAACGCTGAAAAACATAGGAGATTGTTGAGCTGATGCTCAACAATCTCTTCAATATAGGATGCTTTTTTTCTAATACGTCATTTTTTGTGAGCAAAATCAAATAAAATCCCAAAAAACAATCGTCGTATTTAGTGTCTAATAGCAATATAATAAATTATTTTTATCTATAATACAGTTAAGTAAATATCCATATAGATCAAGCGAGCGTAGCCGCGCGGGATCTGTTTACTATATATATATATATATCTCTATATAACAAAATACTAGCTCTTACCTGCAACTAAATTCAAAACCAATAATAAGGGAGCTACAACGTGTAGTTACCTGAAAGTGGTATACGCAAATTATTAGTTATAGTAACGTACGAGTACAGTAACAATATACATAGTACGAGTATGTATGTGTGTATGTGCGAGAACAACGTGTGAAACATGTGTCTCGAGTTCACATGGTAAACAATTATTTGCAAATTAATGGTATTTCTTACTGTTTTCTACATTAATTTAATATAATTAAAAAAATCATCAACATTTAAATAAGAAAGTGATATTTTATGGTATTTAGTTGCCCACAATTATCTCATCAGAACTATCTTAGGTAATTTGTTGTCATATTACGAAAGAGTTTCTTGTGAAAATTTCAATGATGAAAATAAAATGTAATGAATTTTAAAATCACATTGGGGCAGAATTTGTTTATATGTAAAGCCGGGTATTAGGTATATGGTACCCATCTTACTTGACTGTGAGGAAAGAACTGGAAAAAGGAGTGTCGTAGCACTAGAGTTTCTCAATACGGGAGCGTGAAAATAAAATAAATATGTAAACGTTAATTTAATTTAACTTTGTTCAATTCCCATTTTATGCAAGGCAAGCGGAGAGATATTTCACTCCGTTGTGAAAACCCATCTAATGTTGTCTATGAAAATATTAAAGTATGAAGGAAGTGTCGTATCGATTAGATAGCTTCACGTTGTTGAAATAAATTACCTGTTATTTTAGATTATTACGGTTATTGTGTTCCGTACAGACACATGTCAGCTCTCACGCCTGGCCACGATACTTTAAGGAACGTTCTTAAATTTGAACCTACGTACCTAATTGTTTTAAAGCAGAATTATATACATATAAGAGATATAGGCGTGTCTACAAATGTTTTTGGGGGTGATGGGAGTTAGTCTGGGGTTGGCCTCCGATGGTTAATATGGTTTCATAGAATGTAGCAAAAAATGCACTATTTATTTATATTTCTGTCTCTTCATACATAATATAAGATTTTTTTTTCGTTTCAGAATTTCTAAGAATCTATCTATATATAACAAGAGAAAAATGACGAAAATCAGTACCCCATTGCATCATATTCGGCTGTCATGTATGTTCAAGTAATACGAAAATAGCTCTGTACATACATATATCTGAAGGCGATCGTGGCGCAGTTTTTACGGCTTGAAGATACATTCGATGGTTATAGGTTTTATTTACATGTTTACATATATTTTAAATAATATCATTTGAAAAAGAACAGTGTTTAACTCCGCCACCGAAAATTTTATATTTAATTTAAAGCTACAAATAGTAACATATGACTGGAATATTCATGTTTATTCTGTGATACAAAAATCGCGTTAAGAGGATAAAATATAAAAATGTAGTACCATACTGTGAGAACGCGACGATTTTATTCTTCATTTCATAGTAAACGGATTAAGATACGGCTGCTGTAACATTTTTGAGTGCATTTTTACTGATATAGCGTTAGTTCTAAGCTTACGGCAACGAAATCTAACTTTAAAAAATATTTATTTAGTATTTGAAACGAAAGCCATGGTGTAGCTTTATAAAAGTCGCGGTACCCACAAACTCCCTAGGGTTATTTGATCCAAGGGGACTAGAAAGCCTTACGTCAGATCACAACCCTTTATACTTATTTTAAATCATATTGATTTAAAAGAAGCAAAGAATATTAAATTATAAACATACTTGTAATAATATTGTAAAAAAAACATTATGGCAATATCAACACGTGTTTTAAACGAGATGGTTGTGGGTTCAAATTTCTATCAAGGTTATTTATTTTAATTATATATACGACGATGTACGTCATCAACATACAAGCTATTCCCTAAATATAAGCAAAATGTTCATTTACATTATACATTTAAAACGCTGACAGACTCTACAGTTAAGACACTCCATTCTAAATCTATCTAATGTTAATGAATTACGTAAAAGACTAAAATTAATTATAAAAGATGAAATATAAAAAATATAATAGATAAAAAAGAATAAATATATAATAAGAATAAAAGTAATTATCCATTATAAACATTCTTAGCAGAGATCGAATCCATTACCATTGTGGGTACAATTAGGCACTTCACACTTAAGCTACTAAAGTAAAGTATAGATTTTTTACAATATTCCAAACTATATATAACCAAATCGAGGTTCACTCTGACGATGTTATGACGTCTTCGGGTCGCTCGTAAAAATGATAGCGCATGAACTCCATCGTAAAACGTATATATGATAATATGCATCCGATCTGTCAACGTGATTCTGCCCTTCTATGAATTATTCTGATAAATTTACTATGTATATTTCATATTTCTTCCCCTTAGAGAGGCTATGGGTATTGGAAAAATCGATCAATCTTGTATATGGCTAGTATCTATGTAGAGATGATTTAAAACGGAACTATGTTCTCCTCCTATTCTCTACATCTAATTTAAAGATAATCAAGAAACAACTTTAACACAGCCAACAACTAATTAAGTTTATTGTATTAAGTAATTATTATACTAGAACTTAGTAGTTAAAGGTAAGCTTGTACTCTCGGGAAGGATTGCTGGTACACTACGCCATACTCTACACTACAACAGCAAAGTGTAAAGTAGGTACCTAGAACCTTATTATAGTCGGTAACAATGGAAGCAGGAGCCGTATTCATGGCAGAATGCATATCCCTCCCGTGGGCACTGAGTTAATTTCAAGTTTACGAAGTACCGCCGTCGTGCTCTCTCAGTTATTAAAATACCAACATCTTGTCGGTTAATAGGTTTTGCGAAGTACACTGCTGAGGAAAATTTGATACTGTAGCTTATTCTGCTACGAAATAGTTGGCTGTGTCTCGATTATGTCAGTATTATATGTATATATATATATATATAAATGTATGTAGAGTATGGGTGTGTGTTTGAGGGGTATCTTTGTTCTGATTTATTGAAGGTATTAGATGGTGTATTTTTCTTTATATTCTATGATTTATTTGCACAAGGCATTAAGCCTTGTGCTTGCTTGTCGTCATACATTGAAAAATCACTAACTCTTACCGCCTATTAAAAGACGAATAAAAATATTGTATCAATTGACGTAACGTAAGTACAATGGTCGAAAAATGAAGAACGGAGTGTCTTACTTACACTTACACTTGGTTTTGAGAATAACCTCCTGAATGTGGTACATGATGTGGGTACTTTCTATTGAATTTATAAAAAAGTGTGACCTTGACAAAATATATTAACTTTTAGTGCTGTAAATAGGAAGAAAAGCGTGAAAACATAAAAAATGCACGCAAATATAAGGTAAAGAACAATATTAAGCTACATCCCGCGCACAAACGTAAGACTCGGTCCCCTTTGAGCGCATCTCGAAACTGAATTAAAATATTCTTTACGTTTAATTATTCATAAAAGTTGCAACAAGAAGTCGTAATGCAGTTAGAACTTAATGTTAGTTATGTTATACTTCTAGCAAATATTACATAGGTAGGTTATTTTAATAAAAAAATTGCTTATACTTTTTTTTTAGAAAGCACGGCGTTAGGTTCCACCATCTATCACATTATGTCTCGATATGGCATGATACATTTTTATAAGTTACAAAAGTAAAATATGATTTCATATTATTAGTTTTAATGGTTAATAAATATTAATTTCGCTAATATATATATTTTCAAATGAGCCATCACGGCGTGACAATTCGTGGAAGTATTTTTTAATTTTAGCATTTTGTAAATTATTCAACATTGTTTACTACAAACCTGAAATATTTTTTATATATTAAAAAAGTTATTTAGAAGAAGAAAAATTAATTCGATATAATTTAAATAAATAGCTAAGTACACCTAAATTCGGCCTTTGAGGATTGCATCGCAATGCAAAGGTGTTTGACTATAAACGCGATAATTTTTGGTTCAATCATCACTCAAGTATTGATTTATTTTAATTTTTTCGTTCTACTTGGACAACGTGCGGCGTTGAGTTCCGCCGTTACGTCGTTTCCGAATTTGGACATGAGGTAGAGGATAGTGTCTAATCGAAGCCAATATAAACGATTTTCTACGTGGGTAGAATCGATCTATTACTTCTTCAGTAATGTAAATGACAGCCTATATTCATTTAGCCTAAACTGGCGAAAATGTATTTTAGCCGCTAAAAGCTATTTCATAGTTCTCATTAAGTTCTTTGTTTGATTTTCAGAAAATTGTGCGTAAAAAAATTTATTTCACAATATAAAAAAAATTGAATAACATAAAAATATCTATATTTTTCATAAAAATATCTATATTTTTCATAAAAATATATACATCTATTTTTTTAACTACACACTGTATTCTCAAAGCGAGGTAGGAATACCTCCCATTCCTCACCAGAATGAGGAAACGTATATAATTAATTCTCCCAAATGGGCATCGAACTCACAACTATCCTGGTTACAGTCAGACACTGTTCCTCTGTCCCTCGACAACCTCTTCTTCTCATAAAAATATATGGAAAATCTTTACAGTACATATACGTAATTTAAATATAAAATAAATCTAGCTAATAAAGGCTGTTGTGGCGCAGTTGCACAAACGAGCGACTGTAAACGGTTCTAGGTTCGATCGATCACTTATGCACGCAATGCCTTGAAAATTCGGCGGAAAGTGCCGAAATCACTAAGTTGCCAGGTCCGCGTACTGTGCTACACTGCTGTGGGATACAATGTATAGCTAAAAAAATATCTCTAATATTATTTGCCTGTATCTACTTTTATAGCATCCAACTTATGCCACGATAACGTAAGCTTATATTTCATAGCAATTCGAGATCAATGTATAGGGTACTCACCTCATCATAGAGTCAGTCAACCCGCACAGACAACAGATAAAAAAAATATATTAAATTATAAATGATAACGGTAAAAAATATAATATTGTAGACTACAACTAAAAGTAAACATAAAGGAAAACTGCAATATTATCCTCATCCGAGTCTTGATACTTGATCCCTCACAACCAAGGAGACTAGATTTAAGATTTTTCTAAATAATTTATTAATATTTTCCCTTTCCTTATTTAAGTATCACACTGTATCCCGCATACAGCAAAGCAGGCGTAGGGAATCCAGTGTTAAAACTCTCCGTACTCTACCGATCTCCCGCCTAATTTTCAAGCGGTTTGAATAGTGGAACTCAACATCGATATATATAACTAACATCTTTAAATTAACAAATATATAAAAATAGATTTGATAAGTAGGTAATGTATGAAATTAAGACATGTAAAAAACAAAACTTGATTAGGTATAATTTAGCATTATAGCGTTAGAGTAAATATTTAAAATTTTAAGAATGTTAAAAAATAAAATAATAATAATGATATGGAAAGTAGTATTTAATAAACAAATAGAGCAGTAGTAGAGATATATAGGAACAGTATCGGCTCTTTTCCTTTTAACTGTATATATAATCTCTATTGGGTCCTAGACTCTACTGGGTCGGGAAAATATTAATATAAGATTGTTTTTATTCACGCTTTATCCCTCAAATATGCAGTGTAGGCAGAGTGTGAAATTCTAATCTGGTGTTAAGACACTCCGTTCTCCATTAAGACCAACATCTGTCGAATTCTTGACACATTGAGTGTTGAGTGGCGGAACTCAACGTCGCACTTTGCCTCGTTTCCTGAGCGATGAAATCAAAATATTAAATATTTCATTCTGCCGAATGAGAATCGTAACCACAAAACCCGCGTTATGACTGCTTCAATTAATATTATATTATAGATATAATAGACAAAAACATTTCCTCCATAAGGATTAGAACCCACACTGCCTAACCTAACTTGCTACGACAGCAAAAAAACATTTTTGTAGTTTATCGTTTTATTTTGCCTAGTAGAATAGGTAGCGAGAACGTAGTCAAAACATTCCGAAATACTTTCGACTATTTTGAGACATTGAGTCCTAAATGGCGGAACTCAACGCCACGCTTTGTCTTATCAGGCTATTTGATTCATAGAGACCGAACGAACCAGATACTATAACATATACGGTCACACGATACTACTGCGCTACGACGGTCAGTAGATTTTACCTGATAGAGTAAAGTAATATTTAATCAAACCCCATATATCACGATACCTATCCGTCCTGTTGTTTATATGCCCTTGTGGTCCTACCTTTTGTTTTAAGCAGTTAGCGTGACAAAAGACTTTAAAGTTCAAAAATCAAACGGCGAAAACCAACAATTGAATATGAATCGTACCGCAAAACACTTTAGGTCGATATTCGTTCAACGTACTCAATGCACAATACAGAAGCTAGTTAAATATTTAATCCGTAGTTAGCGACACATTCAGAGTTAACTCGTGGTGCAGTTAACTCATAATTGAGTGTGCAGCGTTAACCGAATTGTTAGTTTGCTGGGTGCTAGGAATTCAAATTTTGTTTTTGTTTTTTTTATTGTTGTTTTTGTTATGTTTGCCCTGATAAGATATATGTTTGAAGTTTCGGTTATATCTAAGTTTGGTTTTTTTCAGTGGATATATTTTTATATTTATTTTCATCGAATGATATAAGTGAAGTGATATAATCTGAAATAATAAAAGGCGATGATATTTCGAATATTACAACTTATCTAGGCAGACAAAACGTTTGTTTTTAATATTTAACACGCAATATATTTGATGACGGAAAGTGGAGAAATATGTTACAAAGTTAAGCAATAAAGGTGTACTAGTTTATATTTAAAAAATAAACGCTTATAGCGTAAAAATATACGAGTACCCACCCACCTAAAATAAATAGTGAGCCTAAATTTTTCTCTCAAACAACTTCTATCTATCTATTTATATTCTAACATTCATGAATTATTTATGGCCTATGTCTTTCATTTGTAAGAATATTTTTATCATATTCCCTTCCCGAACTGGAAGGCAATACAAACTTTCGTTCATAAGACTCAAAATCAGTTGAACATTTTCTTAAGCAGAGAATCATCAATCTTAATCTGAAAGATTCGTAGGAATTTGAACTTAATTACAATAGATGCCTTTTTGTTTTTGCCAGTTTTTATCTATTAAAATTTTATATCATCTATTGTTCTTTTATAATATATATAAAAATAATATTGTATATGCTTATTACATATATATATATATATATATATATATATATATATATATATATATATA
>DWAO01000359.1:0-27006 GCA_018230605.1 Heliconius congener
ACCCACAACCAGTCGGTTTTACAGTCACACTTCGTGCCGCTGCGCCACGACCGGCATTTAATATTAATATAATATTTAATGTACAAAGCCAATTCCTTATAATTTCATAGAAAAACAGTATTTTTACATTATTTATTTTAATTACTACCATGTCTTGCCGCTATACAAATACGATATAGGTACGCTATACGCAAAAACGATATAGGTACGTATCGTTTTTGCGTTAAATGTCCTTGCTTTTTCTGCAATCTTCAAAAATATTATATACTAAAATTTATTTCTAAACAAGTTCTGTTTGTTATCTTCATAAAAATATTATCATTTCCAGTTATGAATATTAGGTATTAACTTGTACATACTATACACTCAAAATACCTTAGCTCGATGAAGCCCAGCTAGCTAGCTAGATCTAGTAAATACCTTTCAAAACATGATGTTTGAGTAATCATGCGGTGTGTTGCAATGCACTGTAAATTGGATTGGGTAATTTGATCTCCTCATCATCTTACATTATGTGAAGATCAAATCAATTTTAACATTTTTAATGAAAGTTACAAAATTGTTTTAAGGGATTTGATGTATTGTTGTATTAATTCTTCTAATTGTAATACTAACAAGTTGATAAATATTTAAATTTTATTAGAATATTCAAAATTATATACATATTATTATCCATATCGACAATAAGAGCTATGCTCAGACAAAGTGCGCGAAGAATTATTACGAATTAAATTAGTTAATACAATTTAAAATAAACTTTGAAATTGGCTAGAAAAACAAGCTATTAGATAAATACTATGCAATACTTATCGCAAAAAAAAAGTTAATTAAATAATTGCAATAATTACTCTAACTTTATGGCGCCACAACTCTACATTGTTATTCTTAAGAATATCTTAACTCTATTTTTTATAAAACGTCCTTTGCAATTTGTAATTGCAAAAAAATAACTATTGATTTTATCTATATAAACCGGCTTTCGAATTAATTTACTAACATTGAACAAAATAGTATTAAAATGTTTAGTAAATGCTAATATTTATAAGCTACTAAAATATGGAATATCGTTTAAAGCGTATTCTTATTTTCCTCTTAAAATACATATACATATCGGACGTTTGACGATAAATAGGTATATGGATATCTGAAGTAAGTATGTAATATTACTGTGCATAATATTTTTGGTGTCTGGAAAATGATTACTATTTCAATGAGCTATACTCATAATAATAATATATCTATAACAAATCTTTAGTTTTTATTCGTATTTTGTCATGTACACGCTGATAAACATTTAAATGACTTCTGTTTCGTCTACGACTATATTCATTTTTTATTAGTGACATGGCGAAGTTGGGTCGTGTCTGACTATATATTGTGGGTTATTTTCTCCTTTCCGTTTACAACTAGTAGGTATAAGATGTATTAAGCAGGTATATCATATTATATTATGTACGCACGTACATAGTAAGTCTGCTTACTACTATGGCGGTTAATATTACAAATGATTGATAGTTATAAGGATTTTCCTGTAAAATTAAGTGTAAAAAATGTAAGTTTAACAATATTAAATGTGTGTGGAATGCCAGCAGTACGTAATTTATGTCTACCCGCGTTCTTTATTGGCGCCAACGATCATTCTGCAGTCGTAATTTAATTAATTGAAATTGTTACCATATTATCTACATAATAATTACGTATCTGTGCAATTCGTTTGCCAGCAAATGTATTTACTAGTGTTGGATATACGGTCTCTAGCTAACATATTAAGTTTTAAGATGTTTTATCCCATAAAATAGAGATTTTGTTTTATGATTTGTGACTTAATGTGATATTTTTGTTTTGATAGTAAACTGTAAATCTTATTGTTACAAATGTTTACGACATTTTTAGACTCAACTCAATAGATCTTAAATATGTCATAAAAGATGGCTCATTTTATTAAATGTGACACGCGCTTGAAAAGAAAAGGGCAGTCGTGGCAGAGGGAAAAAAGGTGTGACTGTAAAATCGGTTTTGGGTTCGATCCACACTCGAGGGAATGAAGTATTTATTTACATTCATTTCATCGCTCTGGTGTCAAGGCAAAGCGCGGCGTTGAGTTCTGCCACTCAACATGTGTCAACAAGTGGGGAACGAAAGTATCTTGACATTAGATTTTCATGTTCTCTCTGCCTACCCTGTTATGTGTGGATACAGCGTGAAGTTAAAAAATAAGGTTCAATAGGTTAAAATTGGAACTTTTTCAATGTTATCAGTGCCATATACGCAATATTTACAGTAACAAAAACTTATTATTATTACGAAAATACACTACCATATATTGCATAATTGCGTTGCAAATTTGGAGTCAAAAATATTAACAATGATACTAAAGTATGGCTTTTACAACATACACTAAATACAATTAAATATATTGTTTGAACGTTGTAAAGTAAGAAGTTATTAAATTAACGGTAATATATTATAGACTTTCAACTGTCAATTAAAATAATAAACACAATATATTAACACATAAACTTATGTGCATTACCTCATCGTACCGTTGTTTCGAGATATTGCGGGCATTGTACCATACATCTCGATAGGTACATAAAAATATTGAACCTACTACCATGGTATTCATTTTCGCTATGCCGACATATAGAGACTCTTTCTTCTTTTTATCATCCCTTAATATACTTTTCTTTTTATCATCCCTTAATATACTTTTAATGATAAATAATATAAATGTATCAACTATTTATGAATTTTATTATTATATTTTGTAATATTTTCAACATTTTAGATATAAAATTTAAATGTTTTGTTTAATTTATGTACAATTTATCATTAATGCAATGACGCAATTAAGGCACTATGAGAAGTAAAACCTCATTCCATTTCTAGCCCATATAGAGCGAGAACGCGTTAGTTTACCATATAAGCATTTTGCTAACGTGGACGCATCTACTAATTGGATAGATAGGATAGATCTTTAGACATTACCTAGTTTTATTTTGTTTTTTAACTTGAGGCGACAACACTCCATTTTCCTTTCCTCAAACAGTTTTCTAGTCCTGAGACAGACACGTTTTATATAAAGCATGTAAAAGATACATATTAATAATTGATATTGTTTCAGAACCGCCGATGTTCTCTATTGGCCTACGACAACTGGTGTACTCACGACATGGAAGAACTATTGTACATCAATAACAACCAAGAGGAAGGTACAGAGTTCAATCCACGGTTTCAAACACAAACGCTGAAAGTCGGTAATGATGATAAATTCAGCGTCGTGTATTCTTCTAAGATGGCAAATCCAAAGGTATGTTGTTATTCTTTAGGTTCCTAAAACTAGAACTAGAAAATATTTTATATCGTAAAGAATATTAAGTAGTGCTATCGTTGCGCATTTTGGATGTTTCACATTAAACACTAAAATTGGAGTGTTGTTTTGGGAAGATTATAAAATTCAAATCCTTCGGTTTGATAACAATACAATGAAATAGATAAAAACTGGGTGATAAAATGGTACAGTCTAATTTCTTGTTGTGCCCGCGAAATGAGTAACATATATTAGGATTTTAAAAGTAGAGTCAGTTCAATTAACAGAACAAAATTTTAGTAATATGCAAAAAAAAAATGTTATGTAAAAAAATTGTTATTGTTATATATATTCAAGAAATATACATATTTATTCAAGAAAATATTTGTTTTATCATTAATATAAAAAATTTAGTAAAAGTACCTATCGATATAGCCCTTCTAAAGTTAACTGCACTCACATTTACTTTTACACAATGGAAGTAAGTATTTTAAATGCTTTCATTACACTTAAATTATTAAAGAATAATCACATAAATGGTTATTTTCTACAATTATAATATAATGCAAAATGCATTTGCTTCTGGTGTAATTCAGATGACTCCCGTAATCATTATTATTAGTGTATTATCATAACGACCACAGATTAAAAATAATCATTACTTATTTGAAATTGGTTTATGACCCTTGTGGCACAGCTATACAACCAAAAAATATAATTACAGTAGTTACAAGTTCAGCTTCTAAATGACAAAAACGTTTACATTTAACAGTCTACACGATTAACCTATATATCGTTAAAATCTAATTATTAACTATTTTTCTCAAAAAATGGTTAAAATTTTACTCTGGTGCCTAGTTTTTCTAAAACTAGGTTCCCGGAATGGACAAATAAAAAGGTGTCGATACCTACTATACAAGCATAAAGTTACCATATTACGATGAAGGCCAATCGTTATAAACACAGAGGCGTAAAACCACATAACCTCTGCTTAACCATTATGTGACATTTATACGATTACGATAAACAAAGCATTCGAGTAAACAGACAATTTTTATTATACATTTTTATAGTTATAGAAAAATATTATTTAATTATAATCATATGTTTATAGCTAACACTGTGTTAGCTAGCACTGTATAAGGGAACAGGAATATTCACGATTTACGGCTTACCATTTTTGATAGATACACGGTGTACCTAAACATAGTTTTTTTGGCTACATAGAAATTGTTATTATAGAATCCAGTCGTGGCGTAGGGGTACAAAATGTGACTGGTTATGGGCTCGATCCCCACTCGAGGAAATTAAATATGTATTTCAACGCATTTCTTCTCTCAGGTGTCAACGCAAAGAGTGACGTTGAATGCCTACAGAATTCAGTTGAAAGTGGGGAACTGAGTGTCTTAACACTAGGTTCCTTCTGCCTACCCTGCTGTGCGTGGCATACAGCGTGAAGCTGTTTTTTTTTATAATTCAATTAACATTAAAAATATTTCAATTCCACAGACGCAATTAATAGTGAATTCAACACAAAGCTCCGATTTCGTAGTATCCAACACTACGAGCTGTTACGACGGCAGTTGTACTACTACCATCTACGCTAAGCCAAAAGTAAATTTTTGTGGCTTCGACGCTAGTCCATCTGAGTATTTTAATGTAAAACTCTCAGTGGAAGGAATCAAAGAAGAAGCTGAGCTGAAAATCCACGTGCCCTGCGCCTGTTCTTTTGACGATAGAATAGATGAAAGCATTTTCTCCTGTAATGGAAAGGGCAATAGGGTGGGCGGCGTATGCGTTTGTCATAAAGGATGGTAAGAACATAAAACTATGTATTATTTAAAATATTTAGAGAGCTTTATAAGATCCTTCTGTTAAAGATATATTTATTTTGTTCTACCTGAACTTTATTCTTAAACTATTCTAGTCAAGAGTTGGACTCGTGACCTAATGGTAATTGTGGCTACGTAAATGTTAATAACACTAAATGCTTTTGCTTGCTAACTTCTCAGTTAAATGTTATTATTTATTTCAACGGTTTGATATTATAATTAGTTCTAAATTTTCGACTCAATATTCGTTAATATTAAAATAACAAATAACACTACCCTTAGAGACTAGTCGTGGTGCGACTGTAAACGCGCGTAAATATTTAATATTTATTAACGAGGCAAACCGCGGTGTTGAGTTCCGCCCGCGGTGAAGAATTTCGCAGTGTCTTAAAGGAAACGGAGTGTCTTAACACTAGATTCAAAGATATCCTGTACTTACCTTGCCTTGAACTATGTGCGGGAAACAGCGTGAAGCTAAAAAAACCACACTCCCAAACATTAACTACTTTACCTAATATTATGAAACAGAGTGGTCATATAACTGCCTCGAGATTGCTTCTCCAAGTAACGAAACGTATGTAACAGGATCTTTCCTAACTGTTACTGCGGTATCAATCGGAATTGTAAACGCTCCGAACAGAAACATCTCTGTGCGTCCGGCGCTGCAAACTTAATTATAGACTCAAGGGCCCTACTTTCTTCGTGCGCCATTAAAAGTGGTTTACATACACTTGACACAATTGTTATACCGTTTCTAACTATACTCCATATAGGTTAATTATGGTGTTTTCTTAAAAAAAGGTTACATAACACTTTCTGACTCAAATATGTTTATGTGGTACATAGTACTTATAACGCAAACTTATCTTAACACTTTAAGCTTTTACACGCAATCCTTAACTGATCTGAATGCGATAACACTCAAGATTTAAAGCTAAGCGCAGTCATGGCAAAGGGGCGCAAGCGAGCGGCTGTAAATGCGACAGGTTGTGGGTTCGTTGCGCACTAAGCTCCCAGGTTCCCTCTGTCTATCCGGCTATATGCTGGATACAGCGTGAAGCTAAAAAAATAATTGTAAAGCTAATGTGCGTCAAACAGGTTAAAGTGGATTTTAAGTGCCATTATGCGTTCTTACACACTCACAGCCTCACATTTTATCAGATTTACGCGTCTACGCATTAACATTCGATAACTTTTCGACTCTTGAAGAATATAAATCAAGTAAATTGTGCTAATCGCTTGAATTTCTTTAACATGTATCCAAAGAAATAACGTATTTTAAAGTACGTATAAATAACAGTTGATAACATTGACATCGTTTTACACATAATCTAAAAGAACTTGTCAGGTTTCTGTTATATTTTAGTCAATTAGGCCCTTTTTTAAAGTAACATAATATATTCGTAAATAATAAAAATGTTAAAATCTTTTAGGACTGGAAAATTCTGTGAAAAACCAATTTGCGAAGAAAAGCGAGGAGATGTGCCGTGCATGGACTCTTCTAGGGATCATGTAAGTATTTTGCTTATTTTTTTTCAGCTTCACATTATATCCCGCATGTTGCAGGTCCCCATTTTCCATAAAATTTTTGAAGATTTGCATGGTGAGTGTCCCAACTTAACGCCGTATTTCAGCTTGGTACCAGAGCGAACCAATGAAAACATATAATAATTCATTTCAGTTAGTAAGAATCGAAGCCACAATAGCGTTTACAGTCACACCCTTGTGTCACCAGGTTCCGACGACGTACAATATGGACCCTAATACGACTTACAATATGAACACTAATATAAAAACATCCCTCTTACTACATAATTAATAATTAAAAGCCAATAGTTTTAGTATATAGATGATTATTTCTCAGGGCGAGTGTTCTGGCAACGGCGTGTGCGGTTTGTGCGACAAATGTGAATGTTTTACCGACAGGGAGGGATCTCAGTACTTCGACAGGGACAACTACTGTGCTGATATTTGTATGACGACCAACGACTGCGACGTGTGCTTCCTGCAGCCCTACGGCAAGTGCAGGGATTGCCATTTTCCACTATATAAACAACATTATAACGTATCAGTTTTGGAACAAAAAGATGATTTTGGCAGAAAAACTTGGGTGAAGTGCAATGTTACCGTCAAAGAGCTATATATAGAGTACGTTGTCATGAGAGATCATAGAGATGAGACGTTCTTCATGATACTTGAATCTACTACCGAGGAACAAGTCGGGGCAGTTAGTGGTAAGTTCTTTTTTTTTAATTAAAAATGTAAGCAAATTTAATGAATTTATATATAATTAAATCATCGAATTGGTCTTTCGAGCCGAATAAGGCGCATTCAGTCGCTTCTTGGAAACAGATACGAAAATAGACCGTGCATTTGTTCGGACATTTGCAATGAAAGCCGTTCAGTGTAATTTTATACTTTAACAAATTAAGGGCACTATAATTAAATTATTACTTTGTGTTTAAATGTACTAAATTCGATTTTATTTCAATTATTCATTCGCTCTTACTTGGGGTAGTGAATAGTTTTAATTTTTTCGCTCTAGTACAAAGACAAAGCTGGGTGCTGAGTGCTACTACTGCGCAAAGTCTTAATAATTGGTGACCAGAGTGTTCCGACACTATGTTCCCTTCGAAACATGTTTTTTTATTGATTCATTTATAATAATCTCGTTTCCCGCATACTCATATTTCCCGCTTACTTAATAATATAACTTTTATTGAACAATAAAAACTGTTGAAATAAACTGTTATATTAATATCTCTATTAAAAATTAAAACTCATAATAAAAAACTAATTATTTATTATATTGTAGTAACAACAATATAGCTTCCAGAAAAATAATAAATCAAATAAATGATACATAACACAGTGATGACACAATTGTTATTTTAATATTAAAACATCAAAAAGTTCAGTTTACACAGTTGCATTAATTCACTTCGCCACTTCATAATACCATATGTTTTACATCATAATGTTTATCTCTTTCGATCCTAAGTAAATAATTAGACGTCTCTTTCATTCAACACGATGATGATCTTTATATAGAATCCATAAATAAAAAAAAGTGTTGTCATAACATATATAATAGAATGTTTAAATATTATGCTTAAAGCATGTATATGTAATTAACTTAGTTCATAGTTAGTGAGTTCATTGATTTTAAAAGTAAGATTTAACCAATGATTCATTTTTCCAAATATTTTCTAGATTGGAAAATTACTTTTATTTTTATCTGTTACCATATTAAAGCGTCATAAACTATATTTATACTTTCATTAGTTTTATCAAAAGGCTTCCAAAACAAAAAATAACATGCAAATTTTTACAGTAACATTACCAATTGTCCTCGGGGTCATCGCTATAGTGGCGGCGCTCGCGGCCACCGCCGGCTACGTCATGTGGAAGAACCGGCCGCCGCCCGTGCCGCTCACCGACCCCATGTACCAGAACATCGACGCTGAGGACTGCACGGGGGAAAACCCTCTTTATAAACCCCCAACGTCATCATTCAAAAATCCTACGTATGGAAAATGGTAGATTGGTAAGTGTTTGTCGTATTTTTTTACCTATAAATAACCTTGATTTATATAAATAATTCGTTTTTATTTTATCTCATTAAAATAAAAAGAAAAACTATGAGATAGATATTGATAATATTGTGTAAGAACAGAGAGTATCCTAATATTTAAAAAAAAATCTGCTATTGTATTTGCTTAATTTCTTTCAATATGATGATTCAGTTTTTACTGTGTAAATTGCAACCATTGCACTATAACATGAAAAAAACATGTATTCAATGCCGGGAATAACAATATCAAAATAATAAATAAGAACCGTTTAAGTCACCATAAGGAAAAACGTAGGACGGTTTTCCTCTAATTACATTTTACGCTTGAACAATTTTGTTTTGGTTAATCGAATAATTAGGAAAAAATAAAAATACTACAAAAAAAAAAACTATAACTAAATATTAATTTACTTTCTGCCTCACTTATTAAAAATCAATTGTTCAAAATTTTAATACGTTTTCTCAATAATTGTTTATCTTTTCTAAGTGTGGAATAAATGACTCTTTAAAAATGTAAATTATACATCTTTCCTATATCTTTTTACAATGCGAGAGAGGAGCTACATTAAAAAAATACATACTTATACGATAAGTTCACACATGCGTAGTACATTTTCTTTTATACACATTAAATAGCGGTAAGTTACGTTTATTGCCCGGTATTGCCGTACAAACAAACAGTATTTACAGCCGGTTTATTTTAATTTGTAAATCGAAGAAAAAGGTCAAGTTTAACATTTAAGCAAGAAGTGGAAAATTTTATTGGTATTGCTAACAAGTCGTATGCTAACATATTTTATACTTTACAGTAACAAAGAGGACAATTATTAATCCAATATAATACATGTTTCTATGGAGCTAAAAATATATTAGTCTAAATGTATGACTAGCTTAATGTTTTTGTAAATATATGACTAACTTAATAACTGTATATATGCACATGTTTACGTTTTGAAAGCTCAGTCCAGTAAAATGGTTTCTGGTTGGACGGAGTAATATTTGCTTTAGTGTAGATAGTTATGGGCAAAACGCGGCGTTGAGTTCTGCGACTCAACAGACAATCTGTTTTGACACCACAGCGTAAAGTTGTAAAACAATGTAGTTACAATTTTTTAAGCAAAATAAACGGTTCGGAGATGCAAAGATATTATCGCTTTTGTAAAATAATGTAATACAAATATTCATACAAGAAAATAATAAATTAAATAACTGTAACTGCACTTGGTCTTGGCAACAGCCTTGCGAAATGTCGGTCACAACGCGGCTCGAGCCGCTGCGCCTGCGCCGCCGACTACGTGATGCGGAGCATCCACGCCCGTGTCCATAGTGTCAGCTATAGTTGACAAACTTACTTTTATTTCTTATCGTAGCCTATAAAAATATAAAGTTATAAATTTATTTATTTTTTTATATACGAGCTTTCAAGTATATTTTAATTTACTTTTTAAAATTAAGACAAACATTTTCACGCTTCATACTTTATACATATATGTATGTATGTATATGGGCAATATAGAAAACGTCCACGACGTTTCGTGATAGTCTTACAGCTGCATTAGGTACTGGTTTTATTCCTACCAAAGTTGTTAAGTCAATGACCCTTCTGTTTCCGGACTAATTTAAATGATATTAGAATTGTTAAATGATCTAGCGTCATATACAACTGAGATTCAATGAAAGCTGTGCCAAATTTTATTTTAACGGAGCCATTCTTTAAGAGACGTATTATATATTTTGTCTCTTACAAAACATAATTATTATTTTGTGTATATTTCTATATTCATTTCCTTTCCTTCTTTATTACAATTTTTTGTTAAGTTCCAAAAAAATGTTGACTGATTAGTTTTTGTTGACAATAGTCGCTTCATAATACTAGTCAATCACCACACACTGTTGTTTGTTTAACCACCATCCGTGTTCACAGCTGTTGGTGATTTACTTCACATTTTCTGTTTATGGAAATTAAAAAATGAACGACTTTACAAAGTTTGAAGAAGTATATATTTAATTTTTTTGTAGTAGAACCCGTCTTACCTAGTAGATGAAATATGAATTAAAACATCACTGATTGATTTCTTACTATCGAATAATATGAATAATTTATGACACATACGGACAGACGGACAAAGACCAGTGTTTGTTCGGACCGCTATTATTGAATCATAACGAAAATTTCGAACGTTCAATTAGCTTTATTAAAGAAGGATAAAAAAGAAAGTTCTGAATCATCTCATTTAGTGTGAGCGTTTAATTTCAACGGCTAAAATAACGTAGGTATAAATGGTATGTTTGTTGACGTTCATAGTAACGACATCGATTTCCACATTTTAAAATAAAACAAAAAATAAATCAGCTTCTCTTTGTCGCACACAGCAAGTTAGGCAGAAGGACCCTTGTTAAGTGTTAATACATTTTGTTCCCCACATTTCGCCGAATTCTGGAGGCATTGCGTGTTCAGTGGCGAAACTCAACGCTGCCCTTTGCCTCTACACCAAAGCGAAGAAATGGAAACATAAATTTAAATAAATATTTCATTTCCTCGACCCCACAACCAGTCGTGTTTACAGTCACACGTTGTGCCCCTACGCCACTGCTGGCCTCGATTTAAAAAATGATAATCTATAAGATTTTATACGGAAATTTTTACAAGACTAAAAAAACTATTACGATAATACTTTGCAATTTTAATTAGTAATAATTAGAAAGGCACCAAATAGGTTATAACTCCAACATCGGGAAGAGAGCGAATATCTCCTTATTCCAAGTAAAGTAAAACTATACATTACTACTATAATTTATAACGCATTATAAATCAATTAAATGCAAAATGTAGAATAGCGTCACGTAGGTACAGATAAGGGCTTAATGTCGTTGTGTTACTGTATTGAAATGAACTGCAACATAATAGTTTATAAATCAAGTCAGCTTCACGCTGTATCCCGCACGCAGCAGGGTAGACAGAGGGAATATAGTGTTAAGACATTCCGTTTCCCATTTTTTGCCGAATACTGGAGGCATCGCATGTTGATTACTTAAGTGTCGACACCAGAGTGCGAGTGAGGATCGAACCCACAACCAGTCGGTTTTACAGTCACACTTTGTGCCACTGCGCCACGACTGGTCTGAAGTAATAGTTTATGCTTTGTTTTAAATCATATTTTTTTAATAAAACACCTAGAAGGTACCTACTATTTATACCTTTTAGGTATATTCAGTGGTAGGTATGTAGGTACGTAAAACATTGAGAATTATTTAATTTTGTTTGGAATTTCTAGTAAAATTTAAAGTATAAATACTAAATAAAACAATAGTGAGTATTGTTATTCATTTATTCCTATTACAATATATAAGGACTGGTAAAATCCCAATTTATTTAATTTTTCAAATAATATATTTTTTGTCATAACTTAATTACATTGTTTTTAACTAATTATGTAGGTATAAGTTTAGATTCTTTTTAATATATCTTTTAGTCATTTTAATATAAAAACCCACGTCCTTAGATTAGTAGTTGACTCACTCTTTAAAAAGACACAAATTAAACAATAAAGTAGATACTATATATATATATATATTCTATCTAATATTTAGTGCGTCTATATAATAAGTTAATAGAAATGCAACACGTCTTCTAAGTTAAATGACATACTTCATCGCGTATCTAACCAATAAATCATTAGGCAACTTCAGATAAGTCACTAATGGTTTTTTATGCGTACTTATACTGCGGAGTGGTACGAGAGCACAAAAACTCCAATTTGAATATGTTATATCAAAGCTAGACGTGTGAAATTTATCATGATATTTGAATTAAAATCATCAGCTTCACGCTGTATCCACAGCACTCTGCCTACCCAGAGCGAACCTAGTGTTCAGACACTCCATTCCCATTGCATTGCGTGTTGAGTGGCTGAACTCAACGCCGCGCTTTGCCTCTCCACCAGAGCGAAGAAATGAAAATATAAATTTAAATAAATATTTCACGTCCTCAATTGGAGATGAAACCCACAACCATCCGATTTTGCAGTCACACTTTGTGCCTCTGCGCCACGACTGGCATTTAAATAACAATAATACATCTAATTATATTCAATGTTGATATTTGATTTTGATTTCAGGGCAATCGGAATTGCAAAGAATTTGGCGCTTTCCGCACATGCTGTACTCATATTTGCCTTTTATTTCCGTATCCTTGGATTATTATAAATATTATATTTTCAACCTTACCTGTTTGATACAGAGACTGCTATTGATAGCGCTATATATAGTAGAATTACAAGTTTCTCCTTTTGGTATGTTTCATACGTGTCTTTATAATTTTATTTACTTCCTTAAAAGGTAAAATTCGTAATGTTCTGTGAACATAATAATGACGGGTTGTTTTATTTAATTGAAGAGGAAGACTTACTTTGGACTGAGTATTCTGTGTTTATTATTTTTTACCTTCGTATTATTTTTAAAAATATAATTAAATGCCACTTATTATATTAATACTATAAGTCCTCGGTCTCGATCCTTATCAAACTGACAAGTGCGAATATTAAAAGTTAAAGTCGTGAAAGTGGCGGCCACGAGACAGTACAGATATCAAGGTTACAATCATCTGTACAAACGGCGAGGCAGCCAATGAACGGTACCGGTAGGTTAGGTCACTAATATTTTTACAACACCCACGTAATGGGTCATCTGATTATATTTCCTGTTTTAAACTAGATCTCTTAATATAGAAGGATTTTTGTTCATCTAAAAATGTCGTAACGAAAAAAAAAATCTAAAAATATAACTTTTTTATATGAAACGTCAGATTTCAAATCTTAAGCGTTTATCAAATTTGAAAGTGAAGGTGAAATATGTTTTACAACAACGTAATAACTGTTGGTAAACAGAACAATCAAAGCACATTAAGTATAATTAAGGAAAAAAATCCGCTTTTTTTATATCTTCCACACTTTGATATTATAAATACTTAAGTGTTGTAAGAAATGCCAGGTCATATGATTTGAAGCCGTTACCACTCTGTATATTGGTTGGCATTAACACCTTAACTACGCCGCTTTCAATTTAAACCCAACAAAAGCTATAATTCAAACAGGTTGCATTTTACAACCAATGAGAGATTGTGCAACAAATAGTTCGAGCTGATATGTACTTACAACTGCCGCCAGTAAAGATTTTATATTTTATGCTTAATTGATTTTGCTTGCGGCTGTTTTGTAGGGAATAACAAAACGTATTCCTTTAACCTGTCACGTGATTTAAATCGGTATATCGATAAATGTACCTATGTGTGAACGTCTTCGAGAGTATTGGTCTTTGGTTTGTTAGAGTGAGAGAACTTTATAATAATAATAGAGTTATTGTTGACCAATGAAATTGAAAAACTTTATATTTTTTCTGTATTTCATGTGATTTTTGCGTTTTCTGTTTTTCAACGATAAGAAGCAATATATAGTAGAATTACAAGTATAAAGGTTTGTCCAACGAGTATTAACAAAATATTCAAGAAACAGAAAAAAAAACTAAAATTTTATCATATTTGTACTGATATTAAGTCTTTTTTACTTATGTATCAGGTAGTAGGTATAAAGTACATAAACGTTATGATTATATCATTGTGTACTCAACTCAACTCAAGCAGAATATTTATAAGCTACTGTAACTTATATAAAATGGTTCAACTGGTATGTTTCACGATTGCACTATATAATTTGAGAACATTATGATGCAGAAATCATTTGAATGTAACAAGTAACACGCCTAGGCCTTAGGGCAACGGCTGTAACTGCCATTTAAAATTATTCCCCTTATAATTTTATTCAATAATAATAATTAACAATAATTATGATTAATTATTATATACTATATGAATTATTCATACAGATTATAAAAAATACCTAACATTAAAATAAATGTGATAATATACACAGTGCAGCCATGTAGTTGCCTGGACCATTCCAGGTTTGTACTACGGTCCTTTAGGCCATATCAACGAAATTTCGGGCTACAAATAAAATAAAAGCAAATTAGATTTTTTTGTAACGTCACTTAAGGAAAAAGAAAATACGTTTATGACTTATAAAATACCCATGCGTTGACGAGGTAACATTTCAATAATAACAAAACAAAACGTCTACTAGTTAGTGTACTCGTACGTAAACCACAAGCTATTTTAAAATATTTGTAATGGGATTTTTCTTTAACTCCACTAGAATATGTTTACTGTCTGTCTAATCATTTCAATTTATTTAAATATATAGTTAAAGATATCTTTTCCTTGTCAACGATCAATAACGTATTTTTTATCTCTCAAAATATCTACATATTTTAGTTAAGTTTTTAGTAGAGCTTTCCAATAAACATTTATTTTTAATTAAATTGTCCTTTTCTTATAAGTAATATTAATAGTTCAATGTACCTAATACATGTGAAAAACACGTGTGACAGGTATTTACAATGAAGTAACCAAGTGGGCGTATTGACGAGTTGCTTTGGTAATTATGGTTTTATTAATAGTTACGTTTTTGTCAACATTTCTTACGAGTTAGAAGTCAGAAATGCGTCAAACCCACCACCGGTGATGTCATATCGAAGCCTGGTAATACGACAGCGGCCAGAAGTTGAGAAAACATTAACCGCAACCTATTTCCTGTATACTGATTATTTAATTTTTAGGAATTATTAATAATAGTTTATAATATTGTGATGATGGTTTTGTTGGAATTGCTGATTTAAAAAGAATTATTTACAATTTACATACGAACTTTTTAATATATATTTTTTGATAACTACCAAAATAGGACTCTGGAATATTAATAAAAATTAGATATGTAAGTACACAATATACTCATCATATTAGCCTTTTTACGCTCACGATAGAGTAGAGACGATTCAAAAGATTCCACGACGATCAGAACAGAACAATATACCTTGCATTACGTACTTTCGTTAGTCTTTTGTAAATTGTCACGCAGTGGCAACATTTCTACCACAAAACTTACAGATACAATAATATATAGCGTTATTGTATGTACAAAAATATATAACATATTATATATAACATAAATGTATAATATATAACATATGTACAAAAATTGATAATTTTAAAGCTTATTTTTTTTGAATTTCACATTTGTAAATTACATTGCATTTCCCAAATAAATTTGTGTTAATTTGGTATAAATATATAAATTATTATGGTTTACGGTACATTATTTCGCACCATTAATAATAGTAAATACTTAACGATGATATTATACCTAAGTAATGGATCTCGGATACGGATTAAGCAACGAAGGCCGGTCAGAGTGACCTTAGCTGACCTCACGATAGCCCCCTTTGTCTCGCCACGCGTTGACAGCTATTATTGCCATTGATAACCAAATAGTGATATCCACATCATGTTCTATTCAATTATATACATAGTTTTTTTGTTTATGTTTTTCATAAGTGTTGTTTAGGAGCAGTTATGTAGCCAATTTAAATAGAAATTGGAATTGTACACATAGAAATATTTGTCACTATATAATTAATTAAGTTGTAAGTCAAATATGTTAATAATGACGATGATCTAGGGGAGAAACGTTGTAAATAATATATAGTTTATTTGTAATAGAGCATTCTCTGTTAGTAGCATATACTTCCTTCATTGACCAGCCGTTCTTTATTCTTAATCCAATCTGTAAAGATTGAAAAAATATAAAATGATTGATGACTTTACGACATTGACTGATAACTGATACTGGTTTCTTAAATTTAGAAGTTAATGAAAATACATCGTTCAATATTCCAAAGTAAAATTTTATGACTCAGCTTACACTCCCCTCCTCTAATTGAGATGACACAAAGAACTATGTAAAATGAACATTCTTATTCTTATGTTTTAAAGGGAAAAAATTAGAGAAAGAATATATTTAATTAGAATCTCATTACTTTAAATGTTGTTTCACCGAAAACCGGTGAACGTGAAATAAACTTCCGCTGCGTTTACATGAAATTCACTTCAAATATTGCTAAATATTTACAAAACAAACAATTGCTTTAAATAACAGTATGTTACCTTTAGTATAAATTACACAACGCAACGGTACTAAAAGATTCATAAAATACAGTTTCAGTCACCGTTCAGTCAGATAAAAAAGTAAGTAAATAAACAATATTTGTGTTATAAAAATTTAGAATTATGTAAGCACCAGGGGCTACGCCCTCTGCTCGCTTCGATCGCGAAGTCCCTTTGCTCACTCACATAAAAGTTTTTTTTTTTATTTTTAAGCATGTAATTAGAAAAGCTCTAACCTAGCCAGAGACGAAAGAAGAAGCCCTGGAGTTTATAACTTAAAATAAATAAAAATATAAATTATTTTACGTATACATGCATATATCATAAATATATAAAATATTTTTTCAGTTTTGAAAAATATTTTGCGTCAATGTACGGCTAATTTAATCAGCGCTATATATTTGACGCCAAAGTGACATCATGACAGTTCACAATTAACACAAGAAGCCAAATCTAGCGGTATTTTTGGAATACGAACGGTACTTCGAGAATAATTCCAATAAGTACATACCAAACAAAAAGTTTCATTAAATACTCATTTTATTACTATATTATATACCTTATTTAAATATCAACAAGGGCTCTTGTACGGTGAAAATGTATGAAATATTTTTTTCATTTTATTTTTACGTCTGCGAGAAATTTGAGCCAGATTAACACTGCGGTTACTTTTAATTGTTTCTAAATAAATAAATCATGTTAGTTAAAAACACGTGTTTACATGTTCTACGTGATATTTAACACGTCTCATTTTGTCTTGACTGATTGACCTATTGTTGTTTTTTATTCACCTACTGCAAAAATTTTCTTCAATTGTTTTAAATATTTATAAATAGAATTACGTTTTTTTTTGTTTATAACCATACTACGGGACTACTTGTATAATGTTCCAAATAGTAAATTATTATTTTAGAGCGCTGCTATAAGTGTGTCCCGTTGTAGATATGGCGTGTGGGAGGACACTCCAGCTTGCGTATACTTTTCCTCCGCCTTCCAACTGCCTTGCTCCATCAGTAATATAAAGTTTATAGATACGACTCTACATTAGTAAATATCAGCCGTCACAAGATATTTAAAACACATTAAGTCATGCACGGATATTCGAAATCAATAAGACAAAGAGTCAATCTAACACATAATTAACAACTCGTGTGGACACAAACATATCTTAAACAGATATATCCAATATAATAATGTAATGCTTATTTTCACTTTACACAAAGTTGAATTTCTATTGAATCACTAAGCTCTTGTAGAGAAGATAACGATATAACGCACGAACTGCAGACACTAACATTTACATATTTGATCAACTGACTTGAGTCACCAGTCGATGTTTGTTCTTGATCGAAAGCAATATGTGGAGAAGAATTGTGAAAACAATACAGCCAAATGCAGCTGACTCTTAAATTTAAAATATGATGAGTGGAAAAAAGCAATGCACATTCAATGTACCTACGAACTATTTTTTTCTGACAAAGAGTTTTGCAACTTATAAAATTACATACCTACCTACATTCAAATTTAAATTTTGAGCACATACCGTGTAATATAATGTAAATGTACTTGTTTAGTATGAAGATGAAGTACTTAAAAGCTATATGCTTAGCAACTAAACTTTTATATAAGTTAGGCGTTTCTTTTGGATGAAGAATTTACTTTACAGTTACATATTCTCCGTACGTCTTGTCGCTCCTTCTCAAATAAACTTTGACATGATATTAGGATAGAGATCCACAGTTCTAGTTTAACACACACGCACGATACGAACCGCGATAAAAGGTCAGAACTCCGGCGACCGGCGAGTGCCTAGTGTCTACATAAAGGACGTGTTTGTCCTGCCAGCGATTGCTCCCGAACAAAGTAATAAAGATGACATCCTCACCTATCAATATCTGTTTTTATTACCCCCGCTGTACAGCCGGCTATAACTAGGTACATAGGTATGCCTTATTAAGAACTGAATGAAGCTGTTCATATAAATAAATAATTGAAGATTACGTGTTACGGTCGTGATACGTTCGCTGCAACGATAGTGAACGTTGCCTTGTGATGTAAAAGGATGTTGTTTTGCTGTGAACTTTATAATATATTTTTTTACATAAATAGTTTCGTTTATAGTGGCCAAATATATGTATATGCATATTACTGGACAAAGACAGCATTATCTAAGTAAGATAATACAACAACTGTTGTGTTATCATGTACTTATTATGTACTTGCGTCATTATTAGATAATGAAAATTAAGATGATCGGCAAATGATTGTTGTAATTACAATTTTAGCTTAATCTATATTCATTTTTTTTATATTTTTGACTAAGCTTATATATTAGACGTGTGTCTCTGTACCCACATTTAAGCATTGCGTAATCAACATCTACAAATTGCAACTTCCGTTATTGATTCAATTACTACTAATTGAACTTCTTAAACACATGCGACAAGACATTTAATGTCAAAGCGCAAATAATATTAGCATAAGGAACTGAAATCATATCATTTCCCGGACTTATTTACTTATATAAATTGAGAATAGCGTCATTGAAAAGGTAAATACGATTCGAATACAGAAGTCGTCGGTATCGGCATTCGGGCTGCGACCGCTCGCGCCTCTGACTCACATCTGCGTCACGAAAATCCTAAATGACTCACATGGCATACATTTAACTTAATATGTTTTTTCCCCATAGATGTTACCTGAATCATCGTGGACACGGGGCGCGGGGCCATGAGGCCAACGGGACGCTCTGCGACTAGACCCACAGACCCCGGCGTCCCGTCTCGCTACCCATTCCAGCACTGCTCGTGATTAACACATCAGCATGATGAAGAAATTGCTCTCGTCCGGTGTCAGCGTCACAAACTGTTACTGTGTATAGTGGATACCTTTAGTTATACGCGATTTATGTAACGCTACTGTGATATTTAAGAAGATTAAGGTAAGTGATGTGTGCTGGCGGTGACTCACTCGCTATCGTATGTTTTGATTAGTAATCTTATTAATGGCGAAACAAGGAGCGCGACCTTAGATTTCACACCTGCCATGTATAGAATGCTGCTGTATGATCGATAAGAGCGTTGGTTATGTTATTTGTATGTAGATGTGTCTCTGTTATCCACTTTGTTAAGTTTAACGTACATAAAAATACATTAGAAGTGATAATGATTATAAAAATTATGTTCGATTATGACTAACTGATGTATGTATGTATGTATGTATGTATTTACATGATAAATGTCCTTTCAAATATGTTAACATAAAAGAGTTCTATAAGTTTATTTATCATCACCATTGCGTCATCTTGTGTACAAATAAAAATATATTTTGTATATTCACAGTTATTATAAAGTCACGTTTGTATTGGATGTTGTTTTCAATACTATAAGCTCTATCATTTCAAAGCCAATTTGCAGATAGCAAATTATGTATTTGATTACAAAATTATACCACAATTATTGTTGAAGTTTTATTTAGATAATCGTTTCTTGTCATGGTAATGTCAATCTATGATGGTGGGTGTTTCGCTCTGTTATGCTATAAATAGACTATCTACATAAGTATATTTATAAGATTAACTGAGGGTTCCGTTTATAGTTTACATTGGGAATATGTAACTGCAATTTATATTATTGTATGCAAAATTTCGTAGCGGGTAGGGTTAAAAGATCTAAAAGAAAAATAAAGCAGACGAAGCCGCCGGCGGCTGAGCCTGAACAAATAAATCCATACTGCCAATATATATCTTACCTCTAAGTGAAAGCACCTGGAAAGTCGAGTGTACTGATTTTTATGACAACGTTTGTGGGTGTGATATGAATCTCGGCTCGTGGGCTGATTGTGTCGCGGCGGAACCGGCGACTAACGGGTTCCAGCCGAACTCTGACACACATGAAACTGGTTTAAAATAACACAAAGTAACTTGTATCGATTGTTATTAAGTATGTTATTTTAAATCTAATCTCGATAATGAGATGTACCGTAAGTTAATATTTAGTTTTATATCCTGTTGTAAATAAACTTTTTCTTTTTCTAAATTCCATTAATCTTTGCTAGTCATGCGACATTGACGTTCAATTCCATTCGATAATCGTCTCAATTGAATATAAATCAGTTTATATAGAACGAAAATTGGTGTTAATTAATATGTTACTTTAATGTTCCTATAAAGCGTGTACATTATAGAATGTCTTTGTGGTTGAAATCAGTTTCATACAACATTGTTCTTCTATTTTCTTTGTAATTTAAACATATTACTAATATATATATGCTTAAAGTATTAAATATTTCCACAACCAACCGCTTTTAGGTATATATAATAAAGCATTTGTATTTTGTACTGTCATAATTGCAAGTAACAAGAGAAACAAAAAATAGTGTATATTAGTTCCAATATTATGTTAATAGCCAAACTAGTAAAATGTTTAACATGTTATAGATACAAAATATAAAGTTAATTAATTAACAAATATAGACTCGAGTGTTATTTTAAGATTAAGATAAGCATTATTGTTATTGTATTTAGGCTATGACGACTGCATCGTACTTGATAATGTATTTGTAAATATATCCATAACCTAATTATAATACTTAATTTAGTGTGTAACATGTAGCTTAGATAACTGAATTTATTTTTGCTCTTACATCACACATCTATAATATTGCATACTACTCGTATTTATATATTATGTAAATTTTGTATTATAACATTCATCATTGCTTTGTTCATAATTCATGAAATTATAATTAAATAAAAGAAATTATATAAAAAGCTTAATGTAGATATATTATAAATTATTGAACGTCTTACGACTGAAGTAATATAAGAACTTTTTATACGTTTGCAAATTTGTACCAATCAATTTTCTGGGTGATCTGAAAGGAGAACCTAGTCAATAAACACTAATATTTAAAATATTTTGTTTTATTTGAAGGAAGCCTTTTTTTCTAACTCCTACCTTGGCCTTGTTTGGCAAACTATATCAAAAGTAGCTCAGCAATTGTATTTATTTGCATTATTGATGAATATCTAATAGAACATTGGTAGGAATCATACAACGTAATTAGTATAATAGTTAATTAAGTAGGTAAGTATTAAAGAAAGCTTCTTTTTTTTACCCTACCTTTTTTATATAAATAACCTTTTTTTTCGGTCCTCTACCCAGTGAGTTGCTTTCAATACATATAAAGAAGTAAAAGCAGGGATCAATAAAAAAATGAGCGTCTGCTAAAATAATATTTACAAATACTATATATAATAAATATTATGTAAATATTATAATCCTCAGAGACGACATGATTACACATAAAAATAACTACATGAGCATTATTCAAATAGGTGTAAAGGTCGTGGCGGTCGTACCCCTGTACAAAGTGTCACCGTATACGCGACTGGTTGTGGGTACGATCCCCACTCTAGGAAATGAAATATTTATTTAAATGTATATTTCCATTTCTTCGCTCGGGTTTCGAAGCAAAGCGCAGCCTTGAGTACTTCCAGAATTCGGCGGAAAGTGGGGAACGGAGTGTCTAACACCAGTTCCCTCTGCCCACTCTGCTGTGTGCGGGATAACAGCGTAAAACTGTTTTTTTTAGTAAAATTGTGATAACTAATAACAAATAGTTACTACGAGTGTTATTGAGCAAAAAAATAGAGTATTTCAAAAAGTCGTATTATAAAGAAATAATTCAATGTGTATAATTTAATTGAACATTTAACGTTATGAGCAAACACTTAGAAACACACACACACACACACACAAAAAGGTATAAATAAAAATAAAACAAACAAATCCAAAATTAAATAACTTCTTTTATTTCAGAGTCAAATCTGTCCTACATAAGGGTGTTAGAATGACGCGGTATCATCAATTGACCATCGAACCAATGGTACGCGCCGTGACGTGTGCACGAGTGAACATATCTTAGCGCTGGCCCCACGACCCCCTCACAACCTCCGCTTTGCATGAACTACGGTCGACGAGTCGCGGCTCCTGAAGTTCGATATAGATTAGATGGCTCCGTAGATTTACCTACTTTTATTAGCTTCCCTAGTGAACAATGTGCAAAAGCTGATAAAGCCTAACTGCAGTTCTTTCACCGTACTGTATATAAACTTTAATTAAAAAAAAAACATCATCATCATCAGTTTATAAGCCAAGCGTTTAAAAGGTAATTTTATAAAGTGAAGAAATAAATACTATAAGAATTAGTTTTTATATAAGGAAACTACAAGACCAACATGTCAATCAATAATTCTTGATTCCGTTACTTGTATATAAGGCACCAAAAAGATTACATAGCAGTTATGTAAAATGTGTACTATCATAATTAAGTAGTTTTAAATAATAAATTTCCAGGCAATATAAAAAAATTCACAAATTTCTTGGTACGTCACGCAAATGCAATACAATTCCCAACAGACGCAAAAGCGAAGTAACAAAAATAAACGATTGTCGCACATATGCAGTACGGGCTACCCCATGTGGACACCATATAATATATTGTTGCGACACACATTCGCTAATTCACCGTATATATTTATATCACAGCTACTCAACAAATTGTAAGTTAAGGCGAAGGAGGCGAGGGGGGAAAGGGGGTGGTGGGCGCACTACTGCGACCGGTTTCTTCACCGAGTTTATATTACAATAACATATTTAATTATATTACACTATGCAATTACGATCACAATACCCCATGACCGGAACGCGCCCTCGCAGGTAACGACTACAAACCTCTACGATCCAAGACACGAACGCCTAATTTTAATCAATAATCAACAATTATCGCCCGACTCTAACACTACACGCGTTATTACAATATAATACCATCAAGTGGAAAAATATTTTTTTTAGTTTCTCCATCGAAATCAACTCAACATTTAAACAAAATGGAAGGCAGCCGGCGAGGTCGCGGGCGACAGTTACAACACACACAATGTGGTAAGTCCTATAGCAGTTTTTTTTTCTGTGGGTTCTCTTTTCCTCTGGGTGACCCCACCCATAAATTACGTCACACTAATTTTATGTTTTTTTTTTATATAGAAATTAATAAATAAAAAACAGCAGGTTTTAATACATAGTTTCTTATATTTTAATTTGATATATCAAAAAAATTTGGATTCCCTGTCAAAAAAAATATACTAAAATATGCACCCAGCTAATATGGTGTAATTTTGTTGTCACACTTCCTCCAACGCTCTCTCTCTCTTAAAATGTAACGTAATTTATGGAAATCTTCAAATTTCAAATGACCACCACATATAAAATCTGTCTTCTATAACCGCCACCGCACCGCCCGCCTCCATCACACTTTAAGAACGCCCTTCATAAACAGTATTTCTTTACATTACTCTACACAATTTACAAATTACAATAGGTTTACATTTTTACACAGCAATAATAATTGTTTTGTAGACTCCATTATAATATACTCTATATAGTTCCGATTGCTAAATATTGTCGCATCATAAAGCAAATGGACACCTTGTGGCCGCTGGTGTCCGAATACTTTGAATTCACAAAATACTTAAACATCACATCGTCTAAAATTAATTAAATTAGATAAAAAAAATTGCAACAAATAATTAATTACACATAGTTTTTAGAATATCTCGTTAGTAACGGTAAAGACCCGACCGAAGTTAAAGTTAATAAAATAACTAAATTAATTAATTTATTTTATATAACACACCTAAAACACGAATCAAATGAAAGGCTTCAACAAAACAAAATAAATCTATAAATGCCGACAATCTTGTCTTTTGTCTGGAATGACACTAAAGAGGAAACTACAAAAAGAAATTGGAAACATTATACAATAACGAGCCGAACAAAATTAAAACTCACCATGTGTATTTAAAAATAAGATGGAAGCCACAATATTAAAATACAAATATATTTATAAATTTATAAAAATGAATACGCCACATTTGAAAGAAATAACGTGTATAATACTAAGTATAGATAAGCTTTAATTTTGCACGACTCATATTCCTATAACAAATACGTTAAAATTTCGCCTCTACACAACGATTTAGTAAAAAACGAAGGATTTAGAACAAAAATTATGGCAAAATACTTCTCAAATATTCAACAGGCGAACTGTAAACGCCAAACAAATCAAAATATTAAATTTCCTAATATAAAATGAAAAAATATTTAATGATTTATCGCAAAAAGATAATTATTAACATTTATGAATAACAGCCGATGTTTTTCTCTTCGACGCCTTTTTATGCGCGTAAAAATATCTCAATATGATCAGTATTTTACATATGCAAAGCCTATTCTGATAATAAATATATGCATTTTTTAAAATTAACTATAAAACATAAGTGAACGAATGAATAAACGATTGAACGTTTCGACTCCTCCGAAACAACATGTACGGTACGCGGTAGTCTCATTAAAGTATATTAAAAATAAAAGGCGATCGGCAAGCAATTATAAATCTTAATAAGTCCCAAATATCATACCATTCGCTCTGTTATAACATCAAAAGCGAACTGACGACAATCAATAGAACGTTACATTGCAAAAGATCAGTATATTAAGGTCACTAGAAGACGGATTGTGGATAGATTTGTTCGTTTAACGTTACAATTAAAATTGATACTCGTAATCGATAAAATCGATTAGGAAAAATTGTAAAATCGATTATAAATATGGAACAGTTTCAGTTCGCAGGGTGGATGTCCAGTATTAAAAGTTAGTAGTTTTATGTTATTGCATTATCGTCTATCGATTGCGAGTACAAATTACAAACGCAAGGGAGATTATAAATATCTTATAATATGGTTTAGAATTATTCTGCGACGGTTACATTTTTCGTGGTCGAAAAAATATATTTTAAGAAACATTACAACGCTCGCTACACGCAAATGGCTAAATTTAAAGCGCATCGAATTCACATACAATACTAGATTTATAATGAACAATTCACATTATTGCGTCAATCATAAGATATCATTGAACTCCATGACCTTGACAGATGCACACTAGAGTCGCGGTGCCAACAACTAACTTTACAAAACAAAAACCAATTAAACAACTAATATAAAAACGTATTTTTAAATATTTAGAATTATTAAAAGCTCCGCGGTTCCGTGTACATCGACAACTCTAGTCAGCATCAGTGTGTGCACTTAGAACTTTGTCGCATTAACGTGTAACGCTGTGACAGTACAAATTCAAAAAGAAAGAACGTGAGATTTAGTGTGATACAGTTCTAAGTGGCACGCTGACTGTGGCTATTTAGCTTAGTGGTCCACTTCACTTATTGGCGAGTGATAAACGGTATATACCTATTTTTAGACGTACATAAGCCACTGACCACAGTTTTAATACTATAAATATTTACCGCAGGAATATTTTTTATGAATAGCAACTATGTTAAGGTAACAAAATATAATTTAGAGTCCGTCGTGTCTGGCAGTGCGTGGCGTCGCTCGCCCAATAATGACATCTTGCTGTCTCAGAACGATCCTAATATATTATATATAGGTATTGAACATATAGATCATTTATATATGACAATATAAGTGACCAAAACAATTAAAAAAAATGTAGTATATAACAAAATTATCTACTGCATTTGTATATAAAGAAAGATAAATAAAAGTGTGTAAGCAAATATATCATCATCGGTCGACGTGTCGTGTGACGTCACTGCGCCACCACGCTGTCGGCGACCACGCTGGCATTATAGGTCCCTGTACACAAAATAATTATATGTTACTTAAATTTTCTAATGCTAGCTTAAAAAAAACAAAATTTCTATAAATCTTATTTAACAATATATTTTTCATAATTGATCACGAGATTTAGTATAAACAAAGACAAAAAATACAGGTCAAAGTAAGCATTTATAAAAATCCATAATAAGACAAACAAGAAACAAAATATACTCACAAAACACCAACAAACCTATTTAGTAAAAGCTATAAAAATATAAAAACTAATATAAATAGTGATAAACAAACATGATACAATAGATCCGTACCTACCTCATCCAGTGCTGCGAGTTGTGGGGGGACGCCTGGTGCGACTGCGTGGCCACCCTTTGCACCACCTGGGAGATACATCTATATGTTAATACATTAAGCGAATACTTTGTAATTATTTAATAAAATATATATAATCCATATTATCATTAATTTATGCGTTCAGTTCAGCGTGTATCAAAGATACTGGAGGAAGGTCACGTAAAAAGCATGAGGATCCCCCGGAGG